>CAHIKZ030002169.1:262500-270000 GCA_903632075.3 Acanthosepion pharaonis
TTTTCAAAAGACGTAAATATCTTTTTTTTTTTTAGGATATACAGAATTTCATCTTTTTCAACATGTAAAAAATATATGGATAATCTCTAAATATGTCTATACGAATTAGTGTCGGTTGCTAACGAGCGGTCTTTACTCGTCTCTATTAACAGATTTCCAAAAAGAAATTGGCCACCAATCAATATATATTATATTGTTATATACACCGTCTAATATAAATCATGCTATCTAGCCAATTTTTTTCTGTAAATCGATAAATTTTTTCTTGCTATTTTTTTCGTTTCAGTCTCACTAGACATAATACTTAGAATATTTTGGTTGCTTTCTATTCTTGAGAACTCTGGTTTATACATACATATATAATAGCTGGTCACTCGTATTCGAGAATACGCCTCTACTACCAATCCCTATTGCGGACGCTCGTTCACTCAGGAACATTCGTGATGGTTCAACGCTCACAGACCCCACCTGTGGTTTATACTGCATCTATGCTGAGCAGACCGAAGTTACAGATTCTGGGAGAGAGAATTTCAACAATTTGAACAAGACACGCTCAAGCCCTCGGCCACAGCTATTGACGGCCTTCAAGGCTTGGGTTAACTTGTGGTATGGTTTTCAGGTAATTTACAAAGGTGCCGCACGCTAGGATCGACTTTGACCGATTTCGATAACATCGGGAAGTCCCCTAGATTCGAACCAGAGTCTCATGGTTAGGAAGCAAACGTTCTATATATTATATATATATATATATATATATATATATATATATATATATATATATATATCTTTTTTGTGTATATATAGTCCCAGGAAAAAGGAAAATTTTATCTAACTTGACGCGTTTCAGCATCTGGGAGAAAAATGTAAGGATTCTATTTAACAGTTAATTTAAGAATCATAATTAGAACGTCATTTGATACATACACACACACAGACATTTTTCAATATTATAATACGTATTTTATTTAATATTTGTATATTATATAGTGTTTTAATTATTTTTTTAATTTGAGATGTTACCTTTTTACTTGAAATTTTTTATCTAGTCACAAGCAAAGACAGATTGGGAAAAATATACCATCTCATTATTTTAAATAAACCCGCAAATACATACATAGATACATACGCAATTCACTTTTTTTATCTTCGGTGTGATGAAGCCCAAAATCGTCGAAATGCATTATCGGATATTTTATCGAAACATTATACATTCATGAACTTTTTTCCAATTGTCATTTAATGTGTAACTGTGTCAGGATCGTTTACCCAAATTCTTAACATATTATGTGATATATTTATAATATAATATGGATTAAAATACGATAGAATTTGAATTCACTATGTTTTTACCATGTTTTGCTTTTATTTAAGTTTCATCCCATGCAAGAGAAAATGTTTGTACTTTTAGTTCTGTGTTTTTTTTATTTTTGTTAGTCAAGTGGACTTCATGTTTTTTTTTAATCTTCTGATGTTAGCGTGTGCGCGCCACTGTACTGTATTTTCGTGGGCATTTTATGTCATGTAGTGTCCGTGTCTCTAATTCCTGAAGATGACACGCCTCTATGTTTATCAATCAGATTTCCAGTTTTTCTTGCGAGATTTGGTTTGGTCTCTCTTCTGTTTCATCTTTCCTGTTATCTCTTCTCTTTTCTTTTTTCTTCTCTTTTTGTCTCTTCTCTCCTCACTTCCTTTCTCTCCCTCTTTCTTTCTCTCCTCTCTTTCGAACTATCCTCTCTTCCAAACTCTCCAGAAAAAATCTTTTTAATCCTTACCAAAAATTCCAAATCTCCTTAAATTCTCATTCAAACTCTCGGATACCTCCTCTCGATCAAAATGGAATATTCCACTATTCATGAGTTATTGGCAGGGTGTAACAATTGTGCTAAGAGAGAAGCAAGCAGAATTTTAACCAGAGTGCATTTTCCTTGTTTTACTATCATCTTTTAGGTTTGTAACTTTTGCAGTTTATCAGGGAGAAATGTTCAATAATTAATCGAAGCTACATAATTAAGTTATTTCTACACAGTTTTCATAGGTGGAAATTATGGAGAGCCGTGATCGTCCACCAGTTGGTGGAATATAACAGAAAATATAAGAAATAATTGTATGTCGACGCATACATATTAATATTTACAATTGTAAATGTTCACAAAGTTTTTGAAATAAAGTATTTCTCACTTTTTTCCATATTCGATAACGTTTAAAATCTCAAGGACAGTTCAGAAAATATATGGAATGAAAGAATTGCTTTTTAGTATTAACGGTATAATTTTAGAATATGGAAAGCAAATGTTTCCTGGTACCTGATTGATTTGAATATTTAGATTTAAGCCGAAAGAGATTTTATACAATACTGCCTCCAAAGAATCAAATGGCTGCTTTTTTCTTGCTTCTTTTTAGTCTCTTTTTTTAATCAAAAACGCCAGCGAAAACCACTTCATTACAGAAAACATATATTAAATCGGTAAATTCAATAAAAAATAAACGTAGCTGCCTATACAATATTTACTGAATATAATGAAAACGGTAAATGACATATTATATGTGACACGCTTTTTTTAAGTTTGAAAAACAACAACTAAATCACTGTTGATGGAATCTGCTTAAATCCCATTATTTAAAGTCGACGGCAATTAAGTAATCGTTTAGAAACATTTTTAAATTAGACGTTTGGAGAGACTTTAAAAGTTGAAGTACAACTTACTGTTATGTTTATGTAATTTAAATTCAGAAACTTATATTAAAGTCCGAAATTCCAACGACTTAAACAAAAAGCACCGAATAAATAAATAAAATAAATTAAAATATATATATATATTTGAATATTTGGTTTGAGTTCTAGTTCCTTTAGGTTTTTAACGTGTTAGCTACTTCTATAACTAATGTATAATGTTTGTAAGAGAATATTTTACATGAATTAATCTTGGTGAAAAGGTACATGGACAATTTTGAGACAGATATGATTTGCTCTGCAATAATAATTGATTTAACAAAAAGAAATTTTGATTATTTTTTTTTTAAAAATATAAATTGAATGCACATATAAACATTTTAATGAATGACATCAAAAATTTAAAATTGTATTGCCCTCTAAATTTATTTTGAAACGCTCATAGACATTATTTTCCTTCGGTGTGAAATATATATATATATATATATATATATATATATATATATATATATATATATATATAGCAATATATATTTATACATGTTTCATTAAAACGACAGACAAGGTACTACGGTTGAGCTTTTTATTTAATTTTTCTTGTGTTCTGACAAGAGCTTTCTTTTTCTGGACAAAGAGTGTGTAAGAACTGTCCGAATGTTCTGTGTTTCCGAGCGCTTTCGGCTATACCTTTAGCCATTATCAAGGATGATTCAATTATCAGCTTAGTAGAGTGTGTGTTTTCTGTGTATGTTCAGTGTGTGGTAGTGATGTTTTTAGTTTCCGAATACGGTTAGCACATTGTGGCTTTGTTCATAGTTAATATTGTTAAGAGTTGGCTTTTCTTTTTATTATTAGAGCTTCCATTATTTTTAGTCTTTTTTGCAAGTGGATGCAGTTAATATATTTGTGTTTTCTTACTTTTTTGTCCCTAAAAAGAAAGCTCTTGTCAGAACACAAGAAAAATTAAATAAAAGCTCAACTGTAGTACCTTGTCTGTCGTTTTTAATGAAACATGCATAAAGGAAGGATTGCTGCCTAAATATACAAATATATATATATATATAGAGAGAGAGAGAGGAAAAAAGAGTTACTTAAGGGATCGCTTGTTTTTTTATACTGTCATGGCTGCTGCTGATTGTTTATTATGATACTACACTTTCAAGCATTTTACAAGATCATTCCGGCAGATTTAACATTTTAAGCCTGTCATCACAAAATCGGCATTTCCATGGCAAACATTTAGGTAAGCTCTTTTCTTTAGTTTCACTAGTTCAGACTTTTTACGGTGAGCACAGCCTATCCAACTTCTACAGACTTGAATCGTCCTCATTTCTCCTGCGTTCAAAATATAAAATGTGTTTCACTCGGACAGATTTTTTGGCACTGTATGGAACAGTCCCCTACGTGAGTGTTTACTTAAACGCTTCATTCGTGACCTCTTCAAGAAACAGTCGTTATCTATCCACTTGTCCTCATAATCTCATCCTTCACACTTCCTTCATTCATATCGCTTACATCATTCATCAAAAAAATTTTAGCAGCATCCTTGTAACTTGAGTGGTTCTTCGTCCTTGTATTGAGTGAACTTTAGTTTAAAAAAAAGAAAAATTGGGGGTGTATTTTTTGGCTTGTTCTGAAGATTTTGTTGACCATATTTATTAAATCTGCCAAGTATTTTCTGTATACACCAGGCTTGCACAAAATACGTCCCGCAGGCTGCATATGGCCGCGAAATGTTTTGAAAATAACATTGATTCTGTGTTCATCAGAATCAACTGGACGATTGACCGCATACGAAACACTGAATTTTACGGAAGCATGTCTTTATACGATTAATATTACACAGTCTTTGTATCTAATTAATCATTTTAGCTCTCCTTAGAAAAATAATTTTTGCACCACCCCCACCTTCTATCTGTATATGTTTGTATTTCACTTAAATTTAGTAATTTACTCTAAAAATGTTACTCTTGCGGCCCGCAGCTAATGTTGTTCTTTTTCTTATCGAGTCTCTTACACCCCACCCCATCCATTGTTACATGCCTGGGGTGTTAATATTTCAGTGTCGTTAAGTGTGCAGGAATCATCAAGATCGGGGCAAACGAGAAAATGATCTATCGTTTTTAACTGTCAGTATTGGCAGTTGGGATCATCAGTGGCTTTCTGAAGGTTGGCTTTACATCGATTCGGAAGCGTTTCCCCGCTGGAGTAGGTGGTCCAGACATCACTGGAGTCAGAGAGGAGGTATCCTCTACGGCTGAGAGAGAGAGAGATAGACTGTGTTCCACATTGCTAAGGTGGCTGCACTACAATGACAGCGGCCAACTAGGAGCTCTATTTCAACTAAATGTAGAAAGCCGTGCCTTGACTTGGGTCTCTTTCTCATTGATTCACAGCCTGGACGACGAGGGTCAGTTTCCTGCTTCAACTTCTCAAGTTGGGAGTAGACTGTACTTCTGATGTAACAGGGAACGATGTCACTAATAAGTGGAGGTCATCTACATTATTTGGCATGAAAAATCCAATGTTTGGCTCCCAACAGGCTATTAAAGCAGAGTCAATTTTCTTTGCATGTCATAATCTGCACCACACTGGTGAGGCATATTCCGTTGTAGAGTAGCAAAGGGCTGGTTAATTTTTTTGATCAGTGTTGATTGTGCAGACCTAGCGTAAACAAAAGGGACGGTTGCTTGATGTTAATGGGAACAACCTATAACTTATATCAGTTATATACTAATATCTATATTATCTTATCTACCGATTAGCAGTAGTGTAATGGATAGTATATCTGAGTGCCAAGTTCGAATTCCTCTGGAATTTGTTGAATTCCCTTACGCGCAAATACCGTTGTGATTGGGCCCTTATAGCCTTGGTCTAGGAGAAGAAAAACATCGAATTCGAAATCAGCCTGGGAATGATTTGGCTCCGTCACGCTGTTCACGATACATCCAGACGGCTCTATAGATTGCGGCTCTAGTATATCTGAGATGCGCAATTTCCTTTCAGATCTCTCCACAATTTCCTGACCTTTGTAGCTCTTGGCATCTTTTATCCTTGTGCTATTCCTCCTAAACTATATTCTACCATCCATTTACACAATTTCGTTATGTAGTTTACATCATATTTTTTCTCTTTCTTGCTTTCGCTGTCAAAATTTTCCGAGCCATATTTCCTCATATGCCCTAGAAATTTAAACTATCCCTTACTTACACACTCACGCATTAATAATTCATTTTAGATGGATAGTCATATTCGAGTAAATGCTCTGTTTATTTAATTATGTAAGATAACGTTTAGGCAAAACAAATTGAAATATGTCGGATTTAATCCATTTCATGAAATAAAAAATGACACTTTTTTTAAATTAGCCTACAAAACAGATCAGATATGGATGTTCCGAGACTCGGCAGAGAATGTGCGTTTAAAAGCACTATTTCAGGTTTTGTTTAACCGAAAGTTCTACGTGACTGAACGGTTAAGCACGTACGATCTACTGTCTGTTCAGCAGAGGACGCAAAATTTCTGATAATTTCTCGAATATTCAGGACGATTAATGTAATTAAATAAAAATATTGTTTCATTAATTAAAAATAGCATTTACTTGAATCTAAGTATTTATCTAAAATAACGTTTGAGCAAAACAAATTAAAATATTTCGGATTTAATTGATTTCATACAAATATATATATATATATATATATATATGCACACACTTTTTTTGAGTTGCTGCTTGTGGCGGTTATATTCCTCGTTGTTTTCTTTCTTACGCTTTATTCTCATTTTATTGAATATATCTGATTATTTAATTAATTATATTATTAATTTATACCTCGAGAAAAAAAAATCACTATACAATTTACTTTTGCTCTACAGTATGCACTTTGTCTATATTCGCACTCGAATGCTTTTAAAATACCAGGGATTTAAAGTATTTTAGAAGAACATGCTCCTTGTTAATTAGATTTTGATGAACAAAGCATTCTTCTGTTAACGGATGGAATTTTCTTTCTCTCATCCTAGGAACTAAACTAAATATGTATGTCTCCTTTGAACGATAGAATAAATATTCCAATAGTTTTCAAAATATGTAAGTATAATGTTATATAGGAATAAAGTGTTGTTAGAATTTGAACATAGATCGACAGTGAACGAACACAAGCGATTCCATTATTGAATTAAGTAGACCACGTGATCATAGAGAAAACACACAAGTAGGAAGTGGTGTGACGTTCAATTGATCACCAATCCTAGTCTATCCTCTTACTATTCGGATCGCTATTTCTATTCTATCCTCTATTACTATACGGACCGATATGTTCTACTTTATCCAGTATACTATCTCTACTGTTTGGCTCACAATACAGTGGTTAATATTCGACCGATTATTATCGAGCAAGTACTATTAGTACGAAACTTATTTGAAGGCGTTTGACACCAGTATTGTTCAACGGCGATTACAAATTCTCTACTACAACGAGCATTATGAAAGTGAAAACGAGTATTCGTTGACATCAGAAAAGTGGCAATATTTTAAATTCTCTTGATAAATAAAATTGAATATATTTGAATTAATTAATTTACATATTTTTACGAAGGCAAACGGCAATAGGACCCTGAGCTTTGTATGAGATTTTAAACTCAAGGTAAGATCATTACCAGATTTTTTTTTCTTGTCGACTGGTAGTGACTCGGTTCGACATCACATTCAACAACAATTTAATCCTGTGGGAATCAAATTATCTCAACTTTTCCGTCTCTCTTGATAACTATATATATATATATATATATATATATATATATATATATATATATATTTCGTTCATGTGTTT
>CAHIKZ030002169.1:275000-377500 GCA_903632075.3 Acanthosepion pharaonis
TTTTGAACACAATTTTATGGTTTAAACTAAATATAATTTGAACGCAATTTCATGCCTTCCATTAGAGATAAAATGTGTTAGTCATTTTGCTATAAAATGTATTGTTACTAATTCTGTTTTAAATATGTATTGCTGGAAATTCGCTATGGTCGGTTTGCCTGATTTTGATTATCGGCATATCAATACCTCTATGGGTTATTTAATGCCGAAATCTAAATATTTTGAACACAATTTTATACCTTCAACTAAATATATTTGGTATATTTCATATGAAAAATGGATTTTTCCACTTTCATAATGTTTTTTTTTTTTTTTATTTGTTTCGGGTTTACAATCTGCTTATACTTGGACGCTAACAGGTTCTATCATCTCAGGTTAGGGTGGATCTGGAAACAGCCGAATTTAAGACGTGATTCCACGCTCCTCAAAATCGCCAATCTTCTGATCGGAGGCCTTGATGCCGGATGTAGTTTAACGTTCTACCCAAGACTAAGGAGCGATAGGAAAGTGCAATCTTTGCCTGAGGCGGTTAAAAAAAAAAGTGGTGGTGAGCCATCATTGGCCACGTCCCAACGAGACCAGTCACATAGAAGCTACAACGTAATGACCGTGGTCATAAAGTTTATTAAGCTACGCAATAAAATTCGATAGTGAGTGCAAGTTTGTATTGTCTATCAAACTTTAGGTATGTAGAAAAAAATAGAAATATTTGATGTTTTGAAAGTAAAGTGCATTTGCAACCGACGTGCGATTATTGTAAAAAAATAAATAAATAAAATAATATATTGACAATATTTTAAAAAAAAATCTTTTTAACGATGTGTTTCAGAAATTCTTAAAATAAGTTTATCTACCGTCCCACGGAGCCATTAGATGGAAACTCGGATAAAAAAGAGTCTTCAATTCTGAAACTATAATATATATATATTTCGAGTGTGTGTGTGTATGTATGTGTGTGTATTAGTGCGTAGTTTTAAGGCAAAAATGACAAATCCTTTTAAAGAAAACAACGTTTTACTTTTCAATGGAAATATATAAAATATATTTGAATCTTGTTTTTTATAATTTCATGATTTTTTTTTTTTTTACTTGTGATGTCTTGCATCATTTTTCTGTGTACATTTGCGGAGTCGCGATATAAAGAAAAACATTCTGAGGGAATATTTCAAAACTTTTTTTTTTTTATTTTCAAGTTTTATTCAAGAAACCAAATGCAATTGTTTTTTAAAGTTATTTTTCTCATCAAATCGCTTCTTGTATAATTTAATGCGCTTGATATGAAAGAAAAAAATCTTTCTATCGATTCACTGAACATTTGATAGGTTATAACTTTTGGTGTGTTAAATTAAAAGAATTGGAGAAATATTAAAGTTTTAAAAATTAATCGTGCGGGTTCGTCATGCGAAACATTAAGTCAAGTCGTTTTTTTTTTCTTTTCTAATTTGTAATTTTTAGTTTTAATTTTTCTTTAATTTCATTTTGTCTAATTATTTGAGACAAGAGAGTGCAGATGTAAAAAAAATAAAATTCAAAGAAAGTAATTCAATGTTTCTTTCACAGGAAATAGTTTCTGTGAAAGCAACGTTTTAAAAGCTCTGATATTAGATTTCTGTGTGAGTGCCTGATTAGCAAAAAGAAAATGTCGTTTTGAATGTTTTTCTTTAAAATTAAATAGATTTGAAGGAGAATTCGTGCTTTGGATTTGATCGGTAGGCCTTTGAACTACTGACTTCTAAAGGCTCTACGTTGTAGGGTAATGGTTAAAGAGTCTAGTGCTGCTGACCATGATTACTGAGTAGTGAATTTGTTCATCAATGGGTCCCCCATAGAAAATTTAACATGAAATAATCCAACATGTCAAAATCAACAAACTTATTTTAAATGCAATTTCATAGCAAAAACACTTTCCAATGCTTTTTTCATAGCAAAATCTCTTTCAAATGTCGTTTTATAGTAAAAAAACCCTTTCCAGTGCCTTTTTATTGTAAAATCATTTTCCAATGGCTTTTCATAGCATAGTCGGCCTCTGATGCCTGTTCCGGGCGTAGTCGCTCGCCGATGCCTTTTCATAGCAAAGTCGCTCGCCGATGCCTTTTCATAGCAAAGTCGCTCGCCGATGCCTTTTCATAGCAAAGTCGCTCGCCGATGCCTTTCATAGCAAAGTCGCTCGCCGATGCCTTTTCATAGCAAAGTCGCTCGCCGATGCCTTTTCATAGCAAAGTCGCTCGCCGATGCCTTTTCATAGCAAAGTCGCTCGCCGATGCCTTTTCATAGCAAAGTCGCTCGCCGATGCCTTTTCATAGCAAAGTCGCTCGCCGATGCCTATTCATAGCAAAGTACGCTCGCCGATGCCGATCGCCGATGCATTTTCATAACAAAGTCGCTCGCCGATTTTTTTCACAAAGTCGCTCGCCGATGCCTTTTCATAGCAAAGTCGCTCGCCGATGCCTTTTCATAGCAAAGTCGCTCGCCGATGCCTTTTCATAGCAAAGTCACTTTTCAAGTTCCTTCTACATAGTGTAATTGTTCAGGACGTTAGTCTAGTTTAATAAGACAACTAATCCTGACTTGATGCCCTATCATTAAATAACAGAGCAAGGGCTGACATGTAAAATATTAAATAAAAAAAATTTAACCTTACTGTCTACTTTCAGGCAAAGTTCGATTCAAACAGTATTCATATATTTAAATCATTCTCAAAATTCAGTTAGCATTTATTCTTTTAGAAGTTTCTATTCAAATTTTTCTGAGACCCTTCCATCGAATGTAGACCTATTCAATAAATTCATCCAAATGTTCTTTCACTTTAAAGACTTTTGTTAATGTCCTATCCTTTTAGCGTTGGACACCTCCGAGTGGTGTAATGATTAGAATGTATATTTTGCTAGAATAATTAAGACTGAGTTCGATCCTCAATAGGTGTACATATTCTTCCGGCCTTATGCTACATCTAAGCGACGCTTAGAAAATCACCACATTCATTTAGGGTGATGATGGCTCTCCATATATTCATTTTCTTTCTCAGTGAATCGACATGTTTTCATGAGAAATATAGTACTCTAGTTTACCGTTGCGCTGTCCATCGTTCTTTCTCTTAGACTGGCTGATACCCCAGGTTCAAGAAAACATTCTACTTTGGTATTTAGATCGAAGGTGAGATTAAAAATTATCCATACTTCTTCCAAGGGCATGAATGCAAAGTGGACGTGGCACTAGACAGGAATGTATTCCCCGAATACGCATGCCGTGCCGATAACCTTTTCACTACCTGCACATACTAAACGGATGCTGTGAATTTAGCCATCCGGATTCTTTTAATAATGGCCGAGATTTAGAGTTAGTTTCTGCTGAAAGCCCAGATTTAAAGTCCTGCCCCAATATGAGATTATGAATTAGCACTTATTGCGTAATAGTTATAGGCACGGAAAGTGGACATGACGTGTTCAGTTTCAATTCCAGCCGAGCCTGCAAAATTCGCTTTCGTTCCACTAAGCTTGAAAAAAAATATGAATACATCTCTTCTTCTCCCAGCAAGGCAGACTAGGTTCTCTTGGGTGTCAACTAGTCTAGGAAAAAAAAATCAAAACCAAACTGAAGTGTGATGGACTCCTTCAGGCTTAGACACGCCGCTGCTACGATGACTTCAGTACAAGTGTTGCTCCATCAACTCCTAATGTCTTAGGAAACTCTTGACCTCTTTGAGTTTATTGAATTCTATAAGGCTTACGGCCGCATCACTTTGAAACACCGATTCCTGTACGATCACCGAACTTAAGCAACGGCGAGCCTGGTCACTACCGAACTGGGTGACCACATGGGAATACTTGTAAGCTTGCATGTGCGGGTGGTGTAATGGATAATAGCTCGAAACTGGATATCGTTGAGTTTTAATTTCAATCGGGTTCTTTATGTTCAGTTACGTGAAAATATCCTTGGGGCAATATATGAATCTACCTTTTCTCCCCTACCCAAAGCTATCAATTAATTAGAGATTGTATCAGTAAATCATTATCTCAAAATTTCTTAGGATGTATCTGGAAAAAATCGTAATGGCTAGAAGGTTAGAATAAATGGAGAGGTTGGAAAAAATTGGAAATTGTTGTAGAGTAGTTTCACAGTGGAGGCTTGTATTTCACTAAGTTGATCCTAAAAAGGTTCGACGTACAAAACGTTAGGAACCTGATATAATAATTAATGACGCAGAGAAATCTAGTGGTGGTCGCTGATACTCTTAGTGTCTGACATCGACTGACTGACCAACTAACTCAGCTACAGACTTAGCGACTGCTACTACTACTTATTATAGGTGGGAGAGTCTATTAACTGTAGAATAGGTGTGTTCCAGTATAACAGAAATAAACGAGGGTCTGGAATAAAAGTGGGTACGTTGGAGGGGAGTTTATTTTGTTTTACGGCATATCAACCTCAAAGGGGTTATTTAATGCCGACATTTTTAGAATAGATTCGCATTAATAGAATATATATTCTTTAGTGAAAATTAGTTTGGTTTATTTTGTTTTACGGCATATCAACCTCAATGGGTTATTTAATGCCGACAGCATTTTTAGGATAGATTCGTATGGATAGAATATGTATTCTTTGGTTTAGGTTGATTTGGTCTATTTTGTTTTATGGCATATCAACCTCAATGGGGTTATTTAATGCCGACAAAAAATTTTTATTGCTGGTAATATTTTGTTTTGTCAAAAATCTGTTTCTTGTAATATTTTTCCTTCAAAATTCTATTGATAGTAATAATTTAAAAAAAAATATATCGCTGGTAATAGATAACTATTTGCCCATAGCTGGGACCCTAACAGATGCCGCAACCTCGGGTCAGGGCGGACCTGAGAACACCAGCAATTAAAAGCTGGTTCCATGCTCCTCAAAATCTCCTGATCAGAGGCCTTGCTGCTGGATGTAGCTTATTGTCTTACCCAGGACGCGGATGTAGTTTAATGCCTTACGCAGGACAAGGCGGGGAGTTTAAATAAACGACTATTCCAGACGCAAGAGTATTTGCTGAAGTAATTAAATAGGTATTTACAATTATGTTTCATGGGAAATTCAAATGTTGATATTTCAAGATCTTCCCCCGTTCTCTGGCGCAACGCAATCTTTCTGCCTTGATTTGTTCAACATTAGAACTCTACGAAAAGGATATGAAACTTAACCAGGGCTTTTGCTGTGGAGCAACGTTTTATGCCCGAATAGTTGGAAAATTACCGTTCCAAATATGAGATTCGAATTCGAAGCTAACTCTAAGAAAACGATCCTTGCGTGGGGGTCTTTTTGAGGAGTTCCTGTAAATCTATCCACAGGTTGGCCCAATGCTTTTGAAGGAAAGTGATCAGACGAATCACAAAATTACATGTCATCGTGACCGAGTGTTTGAGTGTACTGGCGTTTTTGATTACAGTTTCTGAAAGAGAGCACCATGGAACGTAATTTCCGTTCATTAGAGTTATAGTATTAACCACAGGTGAACACAGTGCGTGTTGAAAAAGACAAATATGGCTGTGCAGTTGGCTGCTACGGGCATTGAGTACATAGGGTATCTGTTGCATACACCTACCATCAGTAAATGTACTCAGATACAAAAGGCCTATAGAAAACCATAACCAAATCATGAAACCTGAGTAAAGTTATGTATAGCCGTAACAGATCAAGACTTTTATACGGATTTCATGTCTGGCGCCCAAATCGTTCAGCGATATCTAAACCGTCAGATGTATACAACCATTTTACCACATCAATTGTTAAGAATGAATCCGAGTAAATAAAGCCTGTAGATTCTTAACGAGGACCATTTCTCTTCGAACCTTCTAGACTGCTGCTACATAATCGCGCACCAAGAATTATACCAAATAATTGAAACGGCATCACTTGAAGTTATTCAACAACAGTAACAACTAAAGTAGATAGCACCTGTCACTCGATGAGAGTGATTCGTCTGATCACTTTCCTTCAAAAGCATTGGGCCAACCTGTGGATAGATATACAGGAACTCCTCAAAAAGACCCCCACGCAAGGATCGTTTTCTTAGAGTTAGCTTCGAATTCGAATCTCATATTTGGAACGGTAATTTTCCAACTATTCGGGCATAAAACGTTGCTCCACAGCAAAAGCCCTGGTTAAGTTTCATATCCTTTTCGTAGAGTTCTAATGTTGAACAAATCAAGGCAGAAAGATTGCGTTGCGCCAGAGAACGGGGGAAGATCTTGAAATATGGCATAATCAAGATGTTTAAGTTCCACACAACTACAGCCAAAATCTTAGGAAGGAACCACCCCCTCAGTATTGAAGAACGATAATAGTGGTCTTAAGAAATCCATTTTACGGAAAAAATTGTTTTAAGAGAGAGTTTCTTTTTTGCTTTGTTTTTTTTTTGTTTTTTTTTTGTTGTTTTGTTTTTTTAATAAATTTCTACCGAAAATGAACAGGCTGCTCTGTCAACGAATAGAGTATGTTCAGTTATAAGGTAACTAGTAATATTACCATTAGATATGAGAACAGATACTACACTTCGATCCCAGCTCGAAGGGCAGTGAGTGGAAAAACGTTATTTGAGTAGCACTGGCTGCTCGGTCAATGGATATAGAATGTTTCCTTATAAAAAAACAAAAATAAAAAAACTGGTAACATTACCGTTAGAGATTAGAACATACTTCAGTTCGATCTCAGCTCGATGGGCAGTGAATGAAAAACGTAACTCGGTTGCTTGGTCAGTGTATGCGGAATATTTCCTTTTAAGGAAACTGCTACTATTATCATCGCCTTGCATCGACTGGGAAATTAATCTAGTAAATAATTTGTATTTTGTAGTCAGTTCGATTATCAATGAGTGCACTAAGCTAATGGCCTTGTGCCAAAATTTAAGCTCTGCTAAATGAATGTTTACAAATCATTAGGCTTTTGGCACGAATGCCAAGTCTATACTGAAAAATAAATGTATTTTTTGTCTTGAAATTAGTAATTGTACAATTTGATGGGGCAATTTTTTTTTCTTACAAATTCTGTGCCAATGAATAAGATTTTATTTTGTTAAATACAAACTACATGGAAGGAAACCTTTGAACCGGTTTCAATCCGGAAGTAAAGAATGTCTTCAGATTTTGTAGTTCAAAAGACTTACAAGCTGTATAATTGTTGATACATCGGAAAATGTGCCAACGAAAAGGAAATCCAAATACGCATTTACATAGCGTAAGGTGCCTTCCAAAAGCAAAGCAAAGTATTAAGAAACTGGAGTATTTCGTTAGAAACAAAGAAAAGACTACTTACCTGCTATATAATATGAATCCTCTTCTATGACGGTTGATATTTGACAATCTCCTCACAGATGAGGATCAGACTTGAAGCAACAGAATTGTTTTCACAGAAGGATGCTGAGAATTCTGTTGACTGAACATGTGAATAAAAAGAACATTTTAAGGATGATAGAAACGAAAAGGATATTTATGGTTAGAATCATAAAGGGACAACTGAAATTTTTACGATGCAAAATGAGGAAATAAGGTCTGGATAATCTGATAGCCTCAGGGCATATTAGAGATAAGATAGACATAAGAAAGCAGCTAATAATCTACTTAACGTAAGTGAATGGTAGAAAAGGGATTAAGAGAGATAAGAAAAGCACAAATGTTATTAAGTTAGAATGGTTAGGAAGTTGTCGAGAGCCATAAATACCTACCTAAAGCGATATTCCAATATCGAATCATTTCCTTGTTCTTATTCTAAGAAAATGAGGGAACTGACAAGATCTAACATTTAATGGCATCTGGTACGCAAATGACAGGCTTGAAAGTTGATTCATTAGGAAAATAGGAGACCTGAGAAATGTGGTCGAGGAAAGCCAGAAGAAAAGACTAACTATGAATTAGAAAAAAAGATAAAGACTTATTGTCAGTCATAAGAAGAGCTTATGTGTTGTGTGTCGTGGCCGTCTGCATCAGGCAAGAAAGGAAATTCGTCTAATAGAAACTAGAATATCAGGAGTATACGAAGTTGTGGAGGGTCATGATCGCCTACGATCTTAAGGTAGTTAGAATGGAAGGGCTCTATCGACTGAGCGAGATAAATTCTCTTTTAGAAAATTACCTGCGATTGTCAAAATCACGGAAACTTAGAAACACACAGGCTGAACTCGACGCGGCATTGATGCTGACATCAAACAATTATCTCGAAAATAAGAGGTGAAAAAAAGCATTTTTAATTTCAAGAAATATGTTTAAGATCTGCTTTTGCTTTCATGCCAATATTTACACGCGATGTTTTGTTTGGATGTAAGATTTCTTACAAATTGCCGACAAGATTTTAAGATGTGAAAAGAAATATAAACAAGATTTGAAAATGTATATAATATACATTTTCCTCACCAATAGTACAACTCTCAATATATATATATATATATATATATATATATATATATATATATATATATATATATATATAAGTATAAAACCAGACAAAAGGTTTTAAGCGGATCGTCAGGAAAGCTGGCTGGGCCCAGCTCTCCCTGACGATCCGCTTAAGTGAAACCGGGGTAGGTTTGTCTCGGCTCACTAGGTTTGACTATGCCTGCTCTACGGTTGTATTGAGCTTTTTTAGTTAGTTGTTTACTCGTATCGTTTTTTTTTTCTTCGAGGGTTTTCCGAAACGAGTATAGTTACCTATATTAGTATTTATATATAATATGTATAAATAATATATATATATATATATATATATATATATATATATATATATATATATATATTAGATGAAATGGATGTATTAAATCCGACAAATATTTTTTTTTTGTTTATACGTTATTTTTATGGATACAGCTTAAGTAAATGCTCTGTTTAATTCAATCACTTTTTGCGGTCTGAAAGTTCGAGAAATTTCGTAGAAAACTTGCGTTCTCCGTCCAGGATCGAACCTTTGTACCATAAGGAAACAGTCATTTGACCTGATGTGCTGTTCACCAGTCAGTCTCAAAGAACTTTCCGGGTAGCAAAGTCCAAATTAGAAAAGTTCTCTGTGGCTGAATGGTTAACATAAAAATAAGCAGAAAATATATTAATATATAGATAATTGCATATGTAGATATGCCATGATATTTGTGTGGTCATTTATTTTTCTTTATAATATTTTAAATATGCATATTTTTATTTCAATTATATTTTTATAATTGGAGGTATATTAGCTGTGTGGATGTGTGTTTTTTGTATATATGTTTATATGTGTATATATATTTTTTTTCACAATCGTTGGTTTTGCTATTGTTATCAAACTGTGGTGACAGCTGTATTCTTCTGCTTTCTTCATGTTCTGTTTTGTTATGAACAGCGCACTCTCAAAGAAGTTGCAGAACATCTGCGGTCCGTTCGATATTAAGAGAATATACAAAAGTCATTCCATTCTGCGAACTACACTGTAGTTAATCTTTCTTCGGAAGAAAACATGTCCAAGAATTACGATGCAGTGGTGACAGATAATTAAAAAAAAAACAAAAAAAAACGAAAGAAATATTAAAGCTAACTGTCCCTTAAATATAATTCTCTAAGAAAAATGTTGTAATCAATGGCGAAACTTTGAATGATGGAATCATTTTCCTTGGCTTATCAAGATTTCGCCGGTTGTTTAAAGACAAGAAGTAATTTTAGATTGTAATTTTTTTTCTGTCTATATTTCTGAAATGAGGTATTGTAACTATTTACATTAATTACAATGTTATCATATTCACGAAATTTTAGCCGTTGTACGCTACGGCCTTCTCCAGATGATTGGAATTTCGAACCGAACCTTTTATTTCGTCAACTGGGGTAGGTTCTTCTAGTCCCACGTGCGATGCTTTTGTCAGTTATTTCTCTTTAGCAACTCATCGCTCCAGAGTTTATTCACCTTGGCTATGGCCAGGTATTGAACTTAGAACTCTTTGGTTAAAATCATTGGATTACTTCAACCAACACTTCTGTCCTTCGACCCGAAACGCCGTGAATGTGGCAAAGATGACGACAGTACGATTAATGTAAATAGGGTAAATGATTTTTACATGGTTTAATGTTAATAGTTTTACTAATTAACCCATATGCGAGAGGAAAAGAGGTGAATTCATACCTTTCCCGAGGGTATTTGCGCGTAAGTGAATATAAAGAACCAAACGAGAATTGAAACTCGGCACTCTAATTAAAAATTCCGAGCCATTAACCATTACACCAGCCATAAATCCAAGCTTACAGCACATAGTATTCTCAAGTGGTCACCCATCAAGGTACTGACTAGACTGGATGTAGATTAACTTCGGTGATCGTACGAGAACCAGTGTTTAAAATGTGATGTGGCCGTATTCCTACGAGAAACAATGAAATCAGTTTTGGCTGATCATGTGTGAAGACCAACCCTAATTGAACGAAATAGAATAGAAAAATACAAATATCACCGTGCAGAAAATACTAGTGAAAACATACAATTAAACGTTTTAAGGAAAATGCTAACAATTTAGAATCCTTTGAAATTTTAAGGAATCATGAGGAAAGAGAGGTTGACGAATTCGACACTCACAAGACGTATTCAGCATAACATACAGAGAAACCGTGAATAATCTACTTAATTTTTGTGTTAATGGATGATGGGACAATCAATGGGAATAACAGGTGGTTTGTATGTCGAACTGAACCCTTTATTTTGCTCACTGGGATGGAATGTTCTAGTTTCACGTGCCATGTATAATGGATATCAGTTATCCGTTTTCTCCTGTTAATTCCCCTCTCCAAGTTCTCCACTGCCTTAACCAGGTATTGAACTTACACCCTTTGGGTCCTGTCAGTGGATCTGCCAAGGATACATGGCACAGTGGATAAAGACATTAGTTAGATCCAGTGACAGGACCCAAAGAGTGTGAGTTCAATACCCGTTTAAAATAGTGGAGAACTTGGAGAGGGGAATTAACAGGAGATAACTGATAACTGACATCCATTAGTCATGGCACGTAGAACCAGAACAGTCTACCCCAGTGAGCGAAATAAAGGGTTCAGTTCGATATTCCAAACACCTGAAGAACGTCGGAGCGTAGAACGACCGAAACGTTGTAATAAATATGGCGACAAAGATGAGGACAATAGTCTGAGTAATGTAAATAGTGGTTAGTATGTATGAGAATTTGTCTCTAATGGAACTAAGATAATAAAGAAATGGGTATGAATTTACATTTGAAAGCTTTGACTGGTTAACCGTGATATATGATGCAAAGGCATTCGATAAAGTATGAACCTGGGAATCTATATCGATTTTCTAAGCGTAGCTTCGATGTAACACAAAGCCGAAGGTTTGCAGCGACCAGTAAGGAGCGAAATCCCCCAACTCGCTCGTCAGAGGTAAGCTTGCTAACCATACACAACATCGAAGTGTCCAAATGGAAATCGCTATAGCTATACAGAAAATATACATATCAAAACATTTGGAAAGATAACGCAAAAAAAAGTTACTAAGCGCTTAAAAGGATAGGACGTTGTGGTGAGCAATGATCGAAGACATATATAAACTAAGCAATGTATTAAGAGGCCTGAAAAATGCCCTTAGACGCAAAAGACTGCTGGTCTATTATGACCGTGAATGTTGGAGAAAAGTCTATTGTACTCTCAAGGGTGATTTATATTAGGTTGGGGCAAAAATAATGACGTAATAATGTTGTTTTTTGATGTATTTTTAACGTCAAAAAACGACATTATTACGTCATTATTTTTGCACCAACCTAATACTTGAAACATTTAATATATATTGATAAAAATTATTAGGTTGGTGCAAAAATAATGACGTAATAATGTCGTTTTTGACGTATTTTTAACGTCAAAAACGACATTATTACGTCATTATTTTTGCACCAACCTAATATATTGATAAAAATTATAATCAATAATGAAAATGCTTCACCTGAAATTCCGATAATAATGTTTGTTTGAATTACTGTCTATTTTACCATTATTTACACTATTTACATTCGGGCTACTGTCCTCCATTTTTATTGTTGCTATCACAATGTTTCAACCGATGTGCCCTTCAGCTTTTCACAGGTGTATATAGATCTGAATAATCAATAGCACAATTTATTTAATCTTCGCGCGTAGACTGTTCTCGTCCCATTGCCAATGTCTTAGGATATCAAATGCGCAAGTAAATGTGATGTGGTCGTTTGCTTACGAGAAACAATGAAATCCGTTTTG
This sequence comes from Acanthosepion pharaonis, assembly GCA_903632075.3. Classification (NCBI taxonomy): domain Eukaryota; kingdom Metazoa; phylum Mollusca; class Cephalopoda; order Sepiida; family Sepiidae; genus Acanthosepion; species Acanthosepion pharaonis. The sequence continues at coordinate 287,207 of CAHIKZ030002169.1, forward strand.
GCTGATCATGTGATAAGTTGCGGAGGTAAAAAGATTTCTGCTCGAGTCGATGGGTCACGTTTCTACTTGAGGTCGCAAGCCTTCAGCTGGCTGTCTTATCCCTCTGTATTACATACAGGTTACGGAATCTGCGTAGATCTCGCCAGTCGGAAGAATCGTATAGAAGAGTTGTGAATAGTTACGATTAGCGTAGAGAAGACACCTGCGTGTAACAATCTCAGTTAGGCCGTTAATGTGCAACCTGTAAATACGAGAATAGCTGTGTAACTCGATTTTCAAATCGGAAGCATTCAAGTTTCGATAGATTTGGAGAGAAGAATATGACCGGAGTCTGCTTCGGTCAAAGAGCTTCTGTCTCTTTTGAGTGGAAAGAAAATTGCTTACGCAGAATAAATTTCTAAATATTGATCTAACCATACCGATTTTAAAGATGGAAATGATAGAAAAGGGCACTTCAAACGCACTGTGATTAGAGATAGAAAGAGGGAAGAAGGAGAACTGCATTGAAACATTATTTGTAAGAGAAATGAAACCGGTGGGAAATAATTTTTCCGGAAAAAGAGTCAAATATTTATTAATATATATATATATATATATATTATGTGTGTGTGTGTATGTATTTGTGTAAATATCTATGTATGTCTGTAATTATATGTGTATGTGTATAAATATGTGTGTGTGCCTGTGTAAATATATGTGTATGTATGTATGTGTGTAAATATCTATGTATGTCTGTAAATATATGTGTATGTGTATAAATATGTGTGTGTGTCTGTATATATGTGTGTATGTCTGTATGTGTATAAATATGTGTGTATGTCTGTGTGTCTGTATATATATGTGTATGTCTGTATGTGTATAAATATGTGTGTGTGTGTGTCTGTGTAAATATCTATGTCTGTATGTGTCTAAATATGTGTGTATGTCTATGTCTGTGTAAATATATATATATATATATATATATGTGTGCATATATATATATGTGTATGTATATATATATATATATATATATATATATATATATATATACACACACACACACAGCAACTGCTGACGACAATAAATCCAAAAATTGTAAACACTCTCTGGAGGAGAAAATAGCTATAATCACCTTCCCAGACAAACACAAAGCACTAAATAAACGATCAGAACTCATCTCAAAATGCAAATATGAAAACCAATTTTTATTATGTTGCTTAAAAATCGAAAACCAAAAACGAATACCTTGTAAAATACAACCAGTATAAATGCAAATATATGCAACGCAGATAATGTAACCTACTTTCGGCAAACTTAATATTTGATACTAAACAAATAAGATAACTAACCCCTACGAAAAAAAAACTTTATAAACAAATAAATAATTAATAAACAAATTACGAAAATACGAATGATGACATAAACACAAGTAAATGTAGTAATAAATATTGAGTAAAATGTTAACAAATAACTGCATCCGGATCCACAATTATTTCCACTCAATAGCCTCTAGAAAAATTTGAAACTTAACCGTTGATATCCACCCAGTAAAATGTCAGGACAATACAATAGACTTTACTAGACATAAGGCACCACTGACCAACATATATAAATAGTCGTGTCAAAACGGAACACACATGGCTTGAAAACTGCTGTGAAACATGAAACAGGTTGTCGTTGTGTGGTAGTGACCTCAGTGTCCACTTCTATATATGAAGCAAATGAAATACAGCATATTTTGTCGGGGATGTATCTGCTTCTATAAATCCCAAGTTGAACAAATGACAGTTTCTATTTTCGAAAAAAAATAAAAAAAACGTCGATTTTATAATTCTTTAATTTCACAAAAGTATTTTTTTAAAGTCCGAAATCAGTTTCTTGTATAACATGATTTTTGTTTCTCTGGCTGGGGGTTATTTTTTATTTTATTTTTTTTTTACTGATTTATTATTTTAAAAAGCAACACTTTCGTCTTGAAATCTTACTTTTACTCAATACAGAAATTCAATGCACTCCTGTTGTCTCTGCTCTGAATTATATAAGAACAAAGAAAACCTGCTTTTGAAAAAAAAAATAGATGCAACTTAAAATTGGACTCACTGAAAATACTGCAAATAATAAGATGTTTTGAAATAAATATTTATTTCTAAGCAGGCAGACGACATTTTTTTTTTTTTTTTTTATCTTTTTAGAAGACGCTCAGGAACATCATGAAAGCGCCGTCTTTTGCGTCACTGTTTATATGAATTGAAACGTAGGAATATAATGAAAATTTACGTCCTGAATTACGCACAAAGCTGCCAGTCTGGCTAGACATGTTTACTGGGCACGGTCCACTCTGTTCAAATGATTACAAACCGAAAAAAAATTACCAAGATGGACAAATCGGCTTGCTGGAACTAAAGTGAACATTCGTGGGCCATCTTCGGTAGAAGCATAAGATGCCATAGTCACCTTCCAGCAGAATTGGATCGATACAACTTCTTGCACTAAGAACCACAAAATATATCAAATTATGAAATGTCAAAGAAATAAAGAAAAACTTGGAAGCGTTGTCTAAGCTTCAAAAAGAAAATTTGTGGACATAATAAAAAGGAAAATGGATTTAAAACTTTTTTTTTTCAATCGGTGGATAGAAAAGTTTTCTTTCCAAGAATTAGGTAGAGAGATTTAAGTTAAAAGTATTGAAATAAAAATATGAGGAAAACTTTTTCTGTTCATTTATTGCATGCTGTCATTTAATAGTACAATTGTTACTGTTTTAAGTTGTCTGTTCTTTGTTTTCTGAGATACGGACTGTGTAACGGTTATACGCGGGGAAAATGAATTCGGCTGGCAGGGTTCAATTCCTGATTCAGTTTCGTTCACTTTGCGCTAATCATCCGGTTCACAGATCTCCCCGACCAGGAGTAGATGTTTTCTATTCAGGATTGCTTTTACAGTTCCATCTAAAGTCCATTTTAAGTCTATACTTCTAACGCCTCCACCTAAACTCTGAAATCTGATTTACTTTTTATTTATATTTCCTTAATAGGATTAGATATGTTAGCCTATCGTCCGGTTCACACTCCTCCTGATCTTTTGAGCAGGAGTAGAGTTTTTATCTGTTTTAGATTGGCTTTACGGTTCCTACTAAAGTTTTTTTTTTCTTCATTTTCTTTCACCTGGAGTAGCCCCTTCCGTTTTAGTGGCATTATTGCCTTACTCGGGGTGAATTTATTATAAGGAAAAGGCGTGAATCAATCATTATCTAGTTGTGGGTTAAATAACAAGGCAGATTGGGTTCAGTTCCCTTGAAGCGGCAACTTGTCTAAGAGGCAAAATTCTGAATTTAAAACGAGCCTGATATGAGATCGATTCTATCAAGTTGTCTTTCTCTATACACACCACAACTGCTATGACTGTTATATTTAACAGACCCCTCCTACACTACGAGAGATGTATGTGTCACAAGGCCGAGTTTACCGTGGGTTCTCCGAGCGGATAGGCTCGGCCAAAAATATTCCCTTAGAACCCGCATAAACGGGTTCAGGGCCTGTCTACCTCCCCGGACGAAACTATGCCCTTCGGCAAAGCCTAGTCCGGGTTCCTCCCTGTTCAAGGCAGAGAATTTGACAGCACAGTGCGAACAGATCTGTACAACTGCTATGACTGTATTACATAAACTCCCCTTACGACTGTAATGTACTACTTCAGCGGAAGTTGAATTAGCAGTTGTTGATAGTTTTTTGCGTTTGACCTGAATTCCCTTTAGCGCCCTCTCAGTTTGGTTTCAGTTTTCCATCTCTTACCCTGCCTTCTACCTAAGGCTATAGAGTACGTTCTATACTTTTATAGCTGGAAAGAGACAAGATGGAATAATGCCCCTTTTCAAAGGGCATTTGTGCAAAAGAGAACAGATTAAACCGGAATTTGAACACGGTTTGCCGATATAACATCTCTACTGATGTAGTGATTTACATTCATTTAGTCACTGTGTAAACAACTTTCCCCGAGGTGTAACCCTAACCCTAGCGTCTACCTTACTCTTTTTGAGTAGTTACACGTCTATTTATCATCTCTCAGTTGCGTCTCTGTCTTTGGACAAAGTGCACTCATGGGCTTCTCTGTCAAAGAACAGAGGGGCAACTGAGGAAAATAATACTGAAGAGGTACCCAGCCATGGGGAACAGCTGCCCTAGGCCGCGCCCTCCCATTGCACCAAAGGGAGGGATCGGTGCTCGCACTGAGGCCAGCGCAACCGACGGTTGCGGGGCCTGAGGGCAATTTTTCTCCTTGTCACGGATGTCCGCGCTCGGGTCCCCACCCAAAAATCGACCTTGTGTCACATCTCGTCCTAGTGGGTTGACAGAGTAAATACCACGTGTACCAAGCGTAGGCTATAACAAATTCTTCTGTAAGAGGGACAAAGTGTACCCTTTTTACGCTTGAGATACACGTCTTAATAGGTTTTTATTGTAGTACAGAAATAAATAATTAAATCGCCAATCTTTTTAACCTATATTACATTAACTTAGTCATACTGCCAAAAATCACGGTTGGTATTATTAATGATTATTATTATTATTATTAAAGGATTTTTTATAAGTGAAACTTCAAAAAATCATTTTCGAAATAATTACAGTTTACCAATTTGTGCATCCATACATCAATATCTTCCGAATCCTTTTTTGATTTTAGTCTTTTGCAGTTTTCACCATTTCGTTGCATTATTCATACATCCAATCTGTCATTGTCAGAACTAACACTAAGGGAGATAATTCGTTATCTGCCTGTGTATTATCGGTATTATAATTTGCAGGAAAAAAATACAAATACATTGAAATTTTGTCAATCTGTCCACATGCTAAATATGATTATACTATGTGACATGAGGGCAAAATAAATAAAATATTTGTAGTGTTCAGCAGTTGTGTATTGTCGTTTGGAACATTACGTCAAAAAATGGCAAGCGTTTACAATACAGCTCCTGAAAATTTAAATCCTGAAATATGCAAATACACGAGCTACATTGGAAATGAACGATTATATATCGATTTATATTCAAACAAATGTTGATTGGAAATTTTGGCATCTTCAAACTTCGTTTCTATCGTTTTAGTCAGTTTTCAAGTAAATGTAAGTTTTGATGAACTTTAAATAATATAAGGTCAGGTGCGTTTTAATATAAGCCGACGAGAAACCATTACAGCAAGGCAAGACGCAATTACCCTATTTAAGAAATTGCACGGTCACTTTGTGGCCTTTCGAAGTCTATATCCACGAACTTGAACGTAGCTTCTCGGAATAAAAGGAAATAAGCAAGCATTGACTTTCGTACGAGCCAAAAAATAAAAAAAAAAAAAAAAAAAATAACGGCAGGCCAAAAAGATGTTTCTTTTTTCCTATGACACCGCTTTTAACCACCTTCACCCTTTCGCAATCTTTTAAAAAGCGATTATTGAACTGTAATAAAACAAAAACATAGACAATAGTATCTTGGCGTGATAAAAAGACCTTCCAGCAACTGTAAGGATATATGTTGGAGTGTCGAGTTACAGTTCAACTACACTGTTGCTGTCCGTGAGAATCGAACTCACGATCCATTAGCAATGATCCGTTGTAAATATTCAGACGCCAGTATTCCAAAACAAAGTAGTCAGCAAATATTAATATTACAAATGAAATTTAATTCAAGCATATATATATATATATATATATATATATATATTGCTATGAGCATAGCAGCAAAATTTTATATAAAATACTAAATTAAAATGATAAAACTAAAAAACGTTTTCATTTTTTAAATTAAAAAAAAATTAGAAAAGTTACCCCACCTTTGTATATTCGAATTTGAATCACTGAAAATGAACAGTGAAAAAATATTTTCAATTCAAGGATATACTGTATTCACATCTACAGATATCTTGCCCCCCACTGAAGATGGTCCCAAATGAGATTAAAAGTATTTGACAGAAAATTTTGGAATTTTTATAATCAGTCTTCTACAGACAACAAGAAATTATTTCGTGGACTTGAAAGGATTAAAACTAAAATAAATAGACATAATACGTGTAAATTACTAAAACTAAAAAAATTAATTAACCAAATATGCTTGAATGAAAATATGCTATATATATATATATATATATATATATATTATTGTTATTATTATTTTAAGACATTTTTATGTTTATACATTCTTTTTCTAGATACAAATATTTAAGTAAAAACAGTAAAATCGACTTTGATAACCGTAACGCTCCTCTATGGCTCAATCGGCAAAGGCACGTCAGGCTATATGACAGTTCTATAAAAAGATCGTATAAACATAAAAAAATGTTTTAAAATAATTGTCGGACTTTGTCCATTTCATTATATATATATATATATATATATATATATATATATATATATATATATATATATATAGTTTTTTTTTATACGATATCAACGATGGACTTTGGAACAAGTTTCCTAGGAAAAGATAAAATGAAAACGGCAAAGGGAAATAACCACGTATACAATTTGGTAAAATTACCACTGTCAATAGAAAACAAAACATAGGATAGATCCGTCTAAGTTTAGCTTTCGAAATCTTCAACTAAATAACTGAAAAAGTTGGTCGGGCAGAGAAGCGGAACACGCCTACCTATATAGGCTTTTAATTTCCCAATGTCGTCCTTAGACCTAAGTGCTCTTGGAACTAGTTCTCCGTGAGTGAAAAATTGAACGATTGATTTATTGTCTTATTTCCATAAGTGTTCTCTGTGGATCTTCCGCTCGAAAAACTTCTTCCCATACCATCTCTTATGTTAATACCGGAATCATTAGATTTTGTCTTTTCTTGAGATGACTAGTACTCTAGTGCCATTTACCCATTTTGACGATGTTCTTAAATAAGTGCTCGGAGTTTTAGATGACAAGCAAAGTACATTTAGCCTGTCCATTATATGACAACTAATGTTCAAATTGTTCTTTGGGGAATGTTTACATAAGATTTTTTTTCATTATTAAATACGGAAGTATTGCTGTTGGTGGACAGATAAAATTCTTATTTTAGATTGTTCACGTTCAAAACTTAAACATGCATTTTAACCCCCATTTTTTTAAAATCAGAAACAGTTATCTATTATAGCCATATGATTATATACACAGGAATCACTCGTTTCGTACGTTTTCGATTAGTGTGCTAAAATATTTATATATCAAAATTCGTTAACTACATTCATAATACTCCATTAGTGCGGTAAAACACTTCAGTTTAACCATAAAAATTGAACTTTGATCTTTTTATAGTTAGCGATTAATTAATATTTTCTAAAATTTAGAAATGGAAAATTAGTAACTATTTTTTTATACACTATTTACATTGATCGGACTATCATCCTCAACTTCGTTGCCATAGTTATCACAACTTTTCGGCCGTTGTACGCTCCGGCCGTCTTCAGATGGTTGGATAAAGGCGTTAGTTAGACCCAGCTACAGGACTCAGTCTGAGTTCAATACCTGGTTAAGGCGGTAGAGAACATGGAGAGGGGAGTTAACAGGGGATGACTGATAACTGGCATCCATTAGACATGGCACGTGGAACTAGAACGGTCTACCCCTGTGAGCGAAGTTCAGTTCGACATTCCAGTCACCTGAAGAAGGCCGGAGCGTACAACGACTGAAACGTTGTGATAAATATGGCAACAAAGATGAGAATGATAGCCCATACAAAGTAAATATTGTACATAATACCTCATTTCAGAAATATAAACAGATATTTTGTTCGTCAAGTATTAAGTTATGTAAATAATTATTAAATTAGTATTAAAAAAATGGCGGTTAGAAATAGGTATATGTTATAATATAAGACGATACTCAAAATGGATATTTGAATATTTGTCACCTTAATTTTTTTTTTAATATTTTCATTTTTGTTCATGCATATTTTGAAGGTATTAAGGAAATTTCTGTTTTTTGTTTCTATTTTTTCTAAAAAAATAGATGATTTAATTAGATAAAGAAACTTACATTTAAGAAATATCAAAATATAAAAGATGTATGCGTTTACAATGGAAAAATTATAAATAAAATTTTCAAATTAAAATACTAATGATTATATATTTGCAAAATTTGAAAGGGCAGTTTCTCAATACTGCCAATTATATGAAAAACACCATGCGGCAAACCACTCTAAAAAAAATAACTTTTGATAAAAAAAATAATTTTTGATAAAATTGAGATTAATAAATATTAATTCGTAGCATTTTTACTGTATCTTCTTATATATACTTATAGTTTAATTAAAAAGTATGCAAATTAAAAATTAATTATAAATGAAACTAAAATTTGAGGTACAAATTACATCGTTTCCTATAAGTTATTTTATTTGAGTTGCACTTTTACGATTAGTGTGTATCTTTTAATGTACACATTAGTCGCACGAATCAAGGGATTACTGTACTAACGTTTTGCGTTAATATCAACAAACTCAATACTAGTAAAAACTAAAAAAGGAAATATTGCAAATATAAAAATAGACAACTTAGAATAACAGGAAAGGTCCAAAATTGACAAAACCGACAGAACTTAAGGAAAGCAATAGGAATGTCAAAAAAGAATCGATAGAAGAATATATTTCAGGTTCGAGGACCGAGCTCCTCTTTGATTTTTTTCTATAACAATTTTCATGGTAATTGTTTAAATGAGCTTTCCTCTTTGGTACTTTTCTTGTTTTTTTTTTGTTTTTTTTTTTGTTTTTCTTTTTATGTGCCGTGTCACTTCCGGACGTGGGCGATCATGGTTCTCTATTTCCCTCTCTCCCTTGTAGCTCTCAATAGGTTTTGTCCCTTTGCCACTTCTCCCAGACCCTGTTCTTTCATCCACTTGCTTAAGCCCGCTAAGTATGAGGTGGCAGAAGAACGAAACTTATTGAGAACTACAGCGGATAAAGGGAGGTGGAGAGCCGTGATCGCTTTCGTCCTGAAAGGAAACGGCACATAAAAAGAAAAGAATGCCGAACCTTAAATATCAGTTTCCGACATAGACTTCCTTGTTTTATTCGAAAATCATGATCTTGTCTTAGATTGCTACGTTTTTAGGGCGGAACTGAATCCGTTTTTGATAATGACGTCTGAAAGACATGTTTAACTGGGTTAAATGCAAAATTTAACCCCTTTTTTTCTGGAATTTTTGTCTCTTTACTGCAGACCACTGTTTCTATATCTAAACGTTTCTTTCTTTTTAAATTAAAAATGCGAAAGTTGATTTTAATTTTCCTCTTAAGTAGCAATAATATTAATACAGTTCCATAACAGAGCTTTAAATCATTCAGGGTCCTCAGAACCCACAAATGTCCGTTTTTTGTTTTTTTTTTTCTTAGCGGTAATATTCATGCCATACAAGGTACGGGAGCCACTCAAAGTAGAATTTTAAAGAGTAAGAGTCATAGTTAATGCGGATATGTGTGGAAAGTAACGGTTAACTCTAGACTTGAACAAGATAAGATTCTAGTGACTGAGAAAACATCCTCTTGGGTGTCTGTTTCAGAGAGCAGTTGTTTGCAGGAATAAGCCGCTCAAGTGGAATATAAAGAGGTGGTTCGCTACGATGTGTGTAACATGATCGGTTTGCCGCCGTTGCGCTCTAAAGTGCTCGCCAACTGAGTATTCTTTGACACTACGATATTATTTAATTACCAATCTGCATAACTGTGATTTGTTTTAATTATTGAAAGTTGTTGTTGTTGTTACAATAAAAAAAAAACTATCGCTACTCGCATAAAAAGATCAATTGCTAGCTTTACAAAATAAAGAATGAGATAGAATAGTATATTCCATTCAATAAAACTTACTAAATTATTTAGTTTCGTATTGTTAAAAAAGAAAGAAAACAATGGAGTAACTTGCTTAGCATTATCTAACAGACAACTGGCTTCCTATCTGAAAAAATGTTATGGAAGAAATAGTATTCTCTTCGGCACAAAAAAAAAACGTCTAAGAGAATGTAACTGCAAAATGTTATTAAAAGAAAAAAAAAGAATCAAATGTCAGTTGATAGGTAAAAATGAAAATAGAAAAAAAACAACTTTACTGACTTCGTGGCTGAATGGAATACAGCTCATCGTCTATTCATTTTAAGTATTTTCTTCGAACAGCAGGAATCTAATATCGCTGGTCATTTTGGTTCGTTTTTTATTATTATCTTTTATTAATTTTTATTATTAATTTTTTCATCAAGTCATTTTTTTTATTTCATCTTTTTTTATTTAGTCTCTTTTTTATTTAGTCTCTTTTTTATTTAGTCTTTTTTTTATTTAGTCTTTAATTTAGTCTTTTTATATTTAGTCTTTTTATTATTTAGTCTTTTTTTATTATTTAGTTTTTATTTAGTCTTTATTTAGTCTTTTTTTATTTAGTCTTTATTTAGTCTTTTTTTTTATTTAGTCTTTATTTAGTCTTTTTTTTTATTTAGTCTTTATTTAGTCTTTTTTTTTATTTAGTCTTTTTTTTTATTTAGTCTTTTTTTAGTCTTTTTTATTATTTAGTCTTTTTTTTTTGTTTAGTCTTTTTTTTTTGTTTAGTCTTTTTTTTTTTGTTTAGTCTTTTTTTTTTGTTTAGTCTTTTTTTTTTGTTTAGTCTTTTTTTTTTGTTTAGTCTTTTTTTATTATTTAGTCTTTTTTTATTTTGTCTTTATTTAGTCTTTTTTTTATTTAGTCTTTATTTAGTCTTTTTTTTATTTAGTCTTTTTTTATTATTTAGTCTTTTTTATTATTTAGTCTTTTTTTATTATTTAGTCTTTTTTTTATTATTTAGTCTTTTTTTTATTTAGTCTTTAATTTAGTCTTTTTTTATTTAGTCTTTATTTAGTCTTTATTTAGTCTATATTTAACTGTGATCACTTCATGCACTTTAGAGATGAGTAAACATTATTAAGTATAATTCTAATTCTATACTTCCATGTTCCTTACAAGTCTGTATACCAAGGCCTGGACTCTAAAAGAAATTATTATATCAAGTTTTTGCAACGGACAGAAAATATTAAATATATAATATAATATTCATACCGACCCTGTGCTGACCGTGAGGACTGCATTAATTTCTGACCGCTGACATTCGCTTTCTTCCTAATTTTCAATGCATTTGTCTCGTAAAAGAAAAACTCCTCATCCCAGAAATCTAGACAGAAAATATCCCATGATGCTTTGCTAGGTCAGTGTAGTATATCTTTGATCACGTTCTTCTTGCTTTTTTTTTAATCGAAACTCTGATTTAATTTTACATATTTATTTTTTGACCGACAGATGTGAATCGTAAATAATGAAGATACATCCTCCTTTATTTTTAACTTATCAAACGGTGTGTGTAAAACAATGATTTTACAGTTGCTGTAAAAAGCAACATGAGTTATAATGAATGAAAGACCAATAAGGAAAATCTTGAATCTGACAGGTTTTGTGTTACAGATGAGAAATGTCGAATTAATTATTCTCATCGTAGAAAGGATAACATTTATTTATTTCTCATGTATTTTCATACGGTTGATACTGGATAAAGAAAAAAAACTGTCTCCTATGATGTGATGTGCACGACGACTTTGACTTGATTTGGTAATAGTCATAGTATAAGTAGCCGCTTTCAGACAGACAACATTGATAAAACAGTTAACGTTCGCTGCCAGATGAAATTAGTCAAACCTTTTTTCTTAAAACAGTTTATAAAGAAATTAGATTTTTCAAATACCCTGTCATTTCTCTTTCTATTGCTGATGGGAGTTGCTTCCCAATTAAGTTTTTCGTGGTGTCAAATGTTAATGAATTGACTACCGTATATTCTCGCACGGTGGAGTAATGGATGGTAATGGATTGAAGAATCGGGGAGCCGAGTTCGAATTCCAGTTGAATCCATTACGTCCACTTACGTGGGAAACGTATGAATCCTCTTCTTCTCCCCTAGCTATGGGTAAGAACAGCCTTGGATAGCAACTGATCAACAGCAGAAAGAAATGGCAAACCGCTACGGGATATATATCGAAAGATACATGATCGCCTAAGCATGTATCATGTATGGCACATAACTGACTGTTATTCTCGAGTATTATGAGAGTTTGTAATCAGATTTTTAATGGAAAAATAGGAGTCTCATTATACACAGGTAATTATTATTATTATTGTTTTTTGATGAGGTTAAAATTCATGTATTTTCGGTGACAGATTGCCCTATATACAAGTAGATTTTTCCGAAGGGGTTAAAATTCATGCATTTTAAGTAACCGTAACCTATCTGGTAGGCATACACTCTCATGTTACCTTCGGATAACGTTAACGATACAGGTAAACTCATTTAACATCCCTTCCGTAGCCTAGATTATTTCTTTCTGTTGCTACAGGAACAGCAGAACGTCATTCACTATATCTGCCGCTTAAAATCTACAAATACCTTTATAGAAATGAAGAATTAACAATAATTTTCTTTGTTTTCTTTCTCCAAATTGCGTTTATCTTTATTCGCACGCGTTTACATCACTTTGCCAAAGGAACACCTTTTGTCTGATGCAGATTTATACCGTATATGTGTTTCGTATTTTGTTTATTTATTTTAATTGCTTCCGTTCTTTGCATTGACTTGCATTATTTTATCTTATAATTCTCTCGTTACATATTATTTTGACTAGATGCATCGCAATATATGATAAATGATGAATGCACATGGTAAGATGCAAAAGAAATTTTAATTCTAGCAGCTTTATATATTGTGTACAGTAATATTATCAACAGTAAGCGACAAAATTGATAGGAATTATAAAAGCACTCTTCGCATATAAATTATACACAAAATACTGTGTTATTCAAAAAGTAAAAGCAGATTTCGAAAATTTAACAAAAACAAATGCTAACAAATATATTCGATAAATTAATGGACAGGAAAAGGTTTAAAGTTAATTATTTTAAGTTTCAACTCCTGTGTACTCAACGAGTGCACTATGTGTTATGCGACCATTATCGAAACGATATTTTTCATCTTGCCACACGTCTGTTGATCTGTAGATAGACTTCACAACTTCAACAATTCAAAGACTCAAATATTAGAATGGCAGGCATAGGTGGAACTCTTCTGCTATATACCCACGTAGATAAAAATCGCATGGGGTATGATATGGGAGGCCATAAACGTTTGCTATTATAAGGATTGACACAAATTATAATTTGTGTCAATCCTTAAAATTTAAATTTGATACAAAATCTGAAAAAAACAATACAATCATTTAAACAAAATCGAAAAAAAAATCATTTGTTTTCATAACTTTGAAGATTTTTTCAATCTAGTAATTCGTTGAATGTGTTTCTCTCTCTTAGTTTTAAAGTTTCGAAATCTGCTCTTTTCTCTTTATTGACCCTGTGTTATGATACATGCTTAGAAGCTGGGGTCTCATTATTTACGAGCTATATGAAAAAAATAGTTTTTTTTCACAAAAGAATTCAGGGGTCGAACTGTACGTGAAGTCGAATTATTTATGAGTATATACGGCATTATATTCTCTTCTTACGTCTGCTGAACTTTTTTGTTGATGCTAAGACCTAAACTATTCATCCGCTTGAAGCCATTTTTAATACTGACCGTCTTTACCCCTAATCTGACAAAACTGGCTGGCGGTTACATAATAGCCGCTAGAATAATCTCCACTCAGCTATCCAACGATCAGAGTCTTTAAGAATGGGGAAAATTACTTCAGATACGTCATGTATAGACGACTTCAATCAAGGTAGTGCACATTTTTATTCAACGCACTTGTACCGACATGTAACGATTTTTTTTTCTTTTATTTATTTATTTTACTATCCGGTAGAAATCATTGTTCTGGAGTCAATAAATTTTCCGAAGCTTCTGACGAGGCTGGTCGGCTTTCAAACTGTTCAGTGTTCAAAAGGTTATTGCTTATTGTTCACAAAGAATATTTGGCATCTGAAAATGCTTTGGCGCTTCTCCAAGATCACCACTGTGAAGATTTTTTTTTTCTTTAGCGATTGTCGTAAAGAATCCAGAATCCACATTACATCGTAAAGCTACTTTCAAGAAATTTGTATCGTTTTGATTTCTCGGCATCACAATAGAGGAGATTACATAACGTCGATTTTGCTGGTCTTACCGCGGAACACATTTAACCATCTATTTGCCCTTGTCGAATTACACGTAGGTGGACGGGCATACCTCATTGAACCATATCCACTTCCTCTCAGACTAATTTATGAATGTCTGTCTCGATTCTTTATCCTTTCAAAATCATTAAAAGATCAAATCTGAACTATTCAAAGAACTGAGCCCTCGGCAAATTATATGATTAATGTCCCAACGCAGAAAGACTATAGAAGAAATATTTCAGATAATATTCTATTTTAAGCATTTCACCCCAAGCAAGGCGGATAGGCCACTAGTAAGCAAGGGGCTATAGAGAGTAACAATAAGGGAAAAGACTGGGTATAGGGGGAGGGGTTGAGAGAAGGATAAAAAAGAACGGATATCAAGGCATCAGAAGATGTCGATTGACATTATATTTTAAATTTTTGAAGATTATAGTTATCAGGGAAGCAAGTAAGAGGAAGGGAGTTCCCCTGTCGGGAAGTGCAAGAGAAGCTATTGGAGTAGAAGGGGTTACGTTTAAGTGTTTCGACAGTTAAAAGGTGGGAAAGAGATGCCAACCAAGTAACACAATTATATTCATGCAGTCAGGGCACCAGTGAAAATGGAGCAGATGTCTTGAAAATATTCATAGAAAAGTCACAAGGAATCCACATTACATCGGTGAGAAAGTGCCTGGTGTTGAGACCCCAAGTCAAGACCGATCACATTGCATATTCTTCTTTGGATTTTGTCGAGAACCTGGAGATGAACAGCGCGATCACCAGACCATACATGACAGCTGTTAGGTAAAACTTTTTATGCGTTGCATTTCTTCATCATGACTCTCCACAACTCTCTATCTCATTTGATTCTTATCAGTTTTCCCCTTTGCTAAGGCACCCGTCCTCTTTCCGTCATCCTATCGCACAAGCTGGCCCACAGCATTCCTCTATTTCTCTTGTCCTCAACATGCCCCGTAAATCCAGCTGTTCTTTCCTGATCGTGACAATAAATGTTCTTTCTGTTGCCATTTTCTTTACGACTGCCTTGTTGCTTACTCTCTCCATTCATGGAATTTTCAGTATCCTTCTGTAGAACCACATTTTTTCCTGTCTCCAGTTTCCTCATCCTTGAAGAGGTTGCCTAGTATTCACTGCTATACAAGAGGGTGGTTCAGTTGTGTGCTATGCGTGATACATGCTTAAGTGATCATATATCTTTCGATACATAATTGACGAGGCAGATTTTTCCTGCAGTAGGTTGCCATTTTCTGCGGTAGACCAGTTGCCATTCAAGGCTAGAGAACCCAGTCTGTCCTACTATTTACCCATAGCTGGGGAATAAGAGGATTCAAACCTTTCCCAAATGTATTAGCGCGTAAGTGAATGTAATTCTAACTCTGCTCTCCGATTCCTCAATACGAGCCGCTATCCATAAACCCACCGTGCCTCCTCTGAGGATGCATATCACATAGAAATCCAGCACTCTTTTCTTTGTTTCGAACTGTCCTGGGTATGATGATAAACTAAATCATCGTCCTGAGTAACACGTTAAACTACAAAGCCTCTGATCAGGTCTTGAGGAGCGTGGAACCACCACTTATTTGCTGGAGTTCCCAGGGCCATTCTGACCCTGGGTGGTAGCACCTGTTAGGGTCCCAGCTATGGGCCAATAGTTAACCCCGAAAATGGGATAAAAACATTATGAAAGTGTAAAAATAGGTTTTAATACCAGAAATACTTTGTCAAAAAAAATATTACCAACAATGTTTTGAAGAAAAAAATATTACCAGCAATACTTTTTTTTTGAAGGGAAATATTACCAGAAATAGATTTTTGACAAAATAAAATATTACCAGCAATAAACATTTTTCGGCATTAAATAACCCATTCAAGTTAATATGCCGTAAAACAAACCAAACCAAACCATTCTTTGTTTCCACTGAATTTGTTTTCTGTTTCTCAGCATCTTGATTAGCTTTTGGAATGCTTTTTTCTCTAGCCCAATGCGTGTTCGGATCTTGGTGTCGCATTTTCCATTCTCTTGTAGCGTCAATGTAGAGACTGAATAAATCTGAGTAAAAGAGCGTAGACATTTGGAATATTTTATGGTAAGATCCTACCGGCGAAATGTCACGCCAATCTCTCCAGAGCACACATTGCTTCTCGAGATATATACGTAGATGAAGTAGCCTCATAGGTGAAATAGGCAAGATGAAGAATTATTGATGTAATGTTGCTTAAATTACATGACGATATTAGAAATGATTTCGAAAATGTATTTCACCATAATTTAAAACAACACTTTAAATGGCTCCATTTATTGACAAAAACATTGTCCATAATTAATGATTAAAGTGAGCTATATGTGGAAAACGATATTTTATGATTATGTTAAGGTCGAACATAAAAAAAACGTAGCTTGCATCTCAGCATCCTCTTGAAAATAAGCCTTCATTTTTCAAAAATTTGGGCCTAATTATTGACTTGAATTTTGTCTTTATATCATTTATATTTTAAAATTTCTCAAACTTTTCGCGTCATTTTTTTATCTGTCTGATTCTGACACCCTCTCTGTTACTCTCCCTTTTTTTTTTTTTTTTTTTTTTTTTTTTTTTTTTTTTTTTGACAAAAATAGTAAAAAATTATTTTATTGTAGAAACCCAGAAGACTGCCCATTGGAAAATATATGCTGCGTAAAATCTCATCGATTGAGAGTCCTAATACTAATATGATATACATTGGGTCTACGAAGAATGATTTATTAAACAATAGACATGAGTTAACTGTTTTTTGCCGATATCATCAAATTTTTGCATTGAATAATTAGCATAAAAACAAACAAATAATTAAATAATAAATAAAAATTTTAAACTCCATAGTCTAAATAAAAAAAAAAGTTTAAAAGCCCTACCCTATAATAATAATAAAAACCTTTATGAAGTCGTCAAAAAAACAAATGTTAGCTAATTATGACAGTTTTTTATACACAAAACCCTTTCAGGAAAAAAAAATAAAATAAAATAAAATAAAAAATAAATAAATCTCCATAGACACTTAACCAGACTAGACGATGTCATCTTCCGCTTTAAATTTAGACACGCCAAACCTTACCCTGACTTGACGCCTTTGAATGTAACTGAGATATTGATACAAATTATTAACCCTTACGCCCCCCCTTTTTTTCAAATAATTGCTCTAGCCGTTACCATAGTAATTTTAATAATGAATATGCTTATAAAAACACGTAAATTTCAAGAATGTTATTCAAAAAAAATCTCGCTTGAAGATGGAACAGAACTTGGTACTTTAATTCAATTTAATTCAAATAATTATATTGAAGTTTTCGGCTCTTGTTTTGAAACATGAGAACTCTTATGTAGCGATGGAGTCATATTTTTTAAATAAATAATTATATATATGTCTGTAATTCTGACTATATATTCTATTTATGTCTGTACCCTGTATGTCCATCTACGGTTAAATCCAATTGTTTTTATACTATGCTTTTTATTGTAGATTTTTGCTTTTACAAAATTAGAATTTTTTTCCAATATATGGAACAATTATAATAAAATAATTTGCTATAATTATAATACATACCAGGAGTACCGTTGGTTCAACGTCTTTTTCATGACTAAATGTCGTAGGACGAACATATTAGACAACGTTTATGAGTTAGGGGTTGAGGATGACAATGTAGTGCTATAGGTAAAGGCCAGTTTTATTGTCCTAAAATGGGCTGGAATTAAAAGACAGTTATCTATTGAAATTGATAAGATACATTCCTCAGTTTGATCAACTCTAATACTCACAGCTTCTTCCGATGAACCATTTTGTGGAACCGTCTCCCATGAGATTGCTTTCCCAACTACTAGAATCTTATTCCGTTTATGGTTAATCGTTATCTATCCCACATATCCTCAAAAATGGTAAACTTTTCTCTTACTCTTTCCATACAAACAACAAAATAATCCAGTAATCTCTGCTTTGAGTAAAAAAGACTTAGAATTGCGGATATTAGGGTTTAATGTTTACGATTTTAGGCTTACTAAGAGAGAATGATGTACTCGATCTAATACCACTGGCTGTTATCTTTTAAGGCCTTGATATGACCTGTTATTCCTGGGCATGTTACATTGTATTTTGGTTTTACATTTTATGAATATACACCTGTCAGGATATGAGAAAGTTTTATCATTAATTTACTGCGAAATGAGCTCTAAGATAAATACATTTCTCATCGGCTGCTTCCCCAAAGATCAGTTTTCACAACAGTTTTCGCCATTGAATCTTTATCCATTTCACTATTAGAAAGCAGACGACAAAGAAATTTCTCTCGATATATCTCGCCAGTAGTTCGAGGAAACCAACCTTTTCACTGGCTTCAGCTTACGGCCACATCACATTGAAACACCGGTTCTTGTACGATCTCCGAAGTTAAGCAAAGACGAGCTTGGCCAGTACCAAATGAGTGACCACTTGGGAATACCAGGTGCTGTAAGCTTGGGTGTGAAAATGGTGTAACGGATAACGGCTCGGATTTAGAAATCGCAGAGCGATCCGATTTCAAGTTCCAGTCGGGTTCGTTATATTCAGTTACGCGCAAATACCACTGGAGAAAATACAAATCCACCACTCCTTTCTCCAGCTTGGGTTAGTTAGAATAATATGTATCAGTAATTCATTATCTCCAAAAAGATTTCTTGGAGTTTAAAAATATTTTATGGCTTTAAATAACCTGCGAAAGGATGATAGGCCGTAGAAAACAAATCGATTTCACGTCCTTCCTCACAATGGGATCGAAATGACTTTAATCTCTATTTGAATCAGTGTCAGAATACCAAAAATCAACTAATTCCACGATGTATATCTCGTCAGCTGCTTCCATATAATTGTCAATTAGGTGCTAAAAATTTATGTTTATTATTTCATGCAAATTATGTTAAGTAACTATGAACAGTGACTAAAATCTCTTGATGGTGTTTGTAAAAAAAAAGAGAGCAAGAGTAGGCTTAAGGATACTTTATTCTGCTTAGATTAATTGATACCAGCGTAGTGACTCTTCTTCAAAGAGAGGTAATCATAAAACAAGGGAGATTACTCCCGATTACTTTATCACAGTGGTAATGGTAAAAAGTAACAGCTTCCATGCAGGAATTTTTGGCTTTCCTTTATCGAATAGTCAGCGTTTATGCTAGTTGAAAATTAAGAATTAATTTTTTTTCTTAAAATATTTTCTTTCTGGAAATTACACACTTCAAGGCTGCTTTTATTGCTCTTCCTATTACTTATGGAAGTTTCCTTCCGCACTTTTTGTTTTTGATAATGTGGAAGGTCCACATCTTCAATATAGCATTATTTCCACATCTAGTTACTTGCGCTACACTATTTTTATTGAAGCTGTTGGAAGCGCTTAAGGGATGTAGATGTTGTTATTTGGTAAAACTCGTGGCGATTTTTACAACTCCAGGGTCTAAGGAAGGGGCGTCGACTTTAGGATTTATAAGCTGTATTCGTTGGAAGCTATTTTTAATTCTTGCTCTTAGAAAACGATTGCATAGGGGTTACTCGTTTCTGAATTAGTTGGACGCAAGTAATGAAATCCGTATGGGGATCTGGAAAATAATAATATTTTAATGACACTATGTCTATCTAAGAAAGAATGGTGGAGTAATTGATAGCGACTCGGATTGAAGAATCGAAGAGCCGAGTTCGAATTCCACCGGATTTCATTAATACCCTTAGTGAAAGTTATAAATCTGTCTCTTCTACCCACCATGTTATGGTTAAATAACAGAACAAACTATAGTTTTTAGCATTGACTGGCACCTAGTTTGGGAGAAGGAAAACCAGCCTGGAGATGCTTGGGCTCCGTCAGTCTGTCTTGTCTAAGAAACACCAAATTACTGCGACTGCAATGTGTGTGGGGCCCCTATGACCCTAATGGCTTACGGAACTCGTAATCTACGTGTAAACTTCAACTCTAACCAAACTTTAAAAAATTTAATAAATATTCTTATTTTTTTTAATTTTATATAAATAGCGATTCTATGATATCGCTGTAAAGGCTTACTATTAGGTTGCTACAAAAACGATGTAACGACGTAATAATGTCGTTTGTTGACGTTACAAACGACGTAATAATGTCGTTTGTTGACGTTACAAACGACGTAATAATGTCGTTTGTTGACGTTAAAAAATACGTCAAAAAACGACATTATTACATCATTATTTTTGCACCAACCTAATATAAAATAATTTAAAAAAAATATTTAAATTGTTATCACCTCTTATTAATATCCATTTCTGTCTCAGTAATATATTAAAAGAAAACAAACTCAAAATTCTGTTTGAGAGCGAATGAACCGGTGTATATCGGCAGTTTCTTTTTTTCATCCTCCTATGTAGCGTGTCCCTTCGGGACCTTGGCAATATTGGCTCCCTATAATTTACTGTCCTTTGTTCTTTATAAATACTGTTATTTCTTCAAAAACCTTGCTCCTCCGTCCACTTACTCAAACTCGCTAGCTTGTTCTCCTCTGTCCCTTTTGCTTTCAACCTGTCTTGTGAGTATCAGATTTTCCAGTCCCTCTTTCCTCATTATGTGCTCTAGAAATTTCAACTGTTGCTTCCTCTTCCGATAAGTGTCTATTTCATTTCCATTTTCTCTAAAATATCATTCCTCACATGTTCGGTCTATGGTATTCTCAGCATCTTCTGTAGAACTATATTTCTACTGCTTTAAGTCTCCTCTTCCTTTTTGAAAGAATTTCCCAGCATTCTCTGCCATTTTGGAATCTTAATATTACATAACAATTCAGTACATTTTTCTTTTGTTTGTTAGAAACAAAAGAAAAGTGTACTGAATTGTTATGTAATATTCTTGTTTAATTTCTATGTTTAATTTTCTTGTTTCTTAATACTTTGCTTAGCTAATGGAAGGCATCTTTTACTATCTCGGTGCGCCTTCGTATTTCACTGGCGCACTTTCCGTCTTGCTGATTAATAATAGATGCATGCAATGAGTGATTAGAATGTTAGCGTTACGTCCATAAGACCCGGCTTCAAATCCCAATTTAACTTCTTGACAATAGTGAATTGGAAGGTGGCAGAAAAAACATATCACGTGTGATATGAGGTTGACAAAATTGTCAATGCTCGCACAAAGTTACAAATCTTCGTAACCGAGGGTCCGATCGTACAATTTTTGATCACGCCAGATTATATCACTCTCTCCCAGAAAGAGTAAGCATGGTCTGCTCAGAATAGTATAAACCACAGGTTGGATGCATTGACTGGGCGTTGTATAACAGTTAGCGAGCCAATCTCCCAGAACCTTATTACTGATAAGTCTGTTCGATCCTTACTTAGTTTCACCACTATCTTAGGACACTAAGCTAGGCGAATTAAATCACAATCGTTTCTCGATCCCTTGATGAAACCTGAGATTAAGATCAAAGTCTACTTTAGCGTGTCCTTAGATGACACCATCCTGTTTTCAGTTAAAAACAGTGGATCATGATTAATGCTCGAGTCGTTCTAAAAAGAGGACGGTGATGGAATTCAAAAACTATTGGTGCTCTCCGCTTGTATGCTAGTCCAGGATAAGGTTAATTACGGCTTTACGCCGTGTTCGTCTTGGAGAACCTTTAAAGGCCGGCCGGTGAACCAGAAGACTGCTGGAGTTGTCATCGGCGTCCCACTAGCGGGCCACTAGGGGTTTTCGTGTAGGGTAGCATCAATTGGGTGCACGATGAATTGCGACTCGGATTGAGAAATCGGAGAGCCGAGTTCGAATTTCAGTCGAGTTAATTACATTGATTTACGTGCTAACACCCTTGGGAAAGGTATAAATCCATATCTCTCAACCCTGTCCAAGTACGATCAATTTTCTAAGCGTAGCTTAAATCTGGCACAAGACCGAAAGTATGGAGCACTTAGTGACAATCGAACTGACTTTTCAGTTGTAATTAATTTCGCGAGACAAAATTGCTAGCCATTACACCACGTCGAAAAGCACCCCATAATATATGGGTAACTTGCAGGACAGACTGGGTTTTATAGCCTTGGGTGGCAACCGGTCTAGGAGAAGGAAAATTCTGAATTCAAAGCCGGAGCCCTGTGACAAATCGATGTCTTGTTCAATGTCGTTTTGGCAACCTCCTGCGACGACGCCTGTCCCAAGCTGTATTGGCCTCTGACTTGGACAACATTGGTGGCGTCGAGAGGGGAGACGTGCTATATAAGCAACTCTCGATCACTAATAGAAATAAAAAAACAAAGGTCTATCTCGGCCTGCGCCTTGGAAAAGGGCGTAACTCTTCGGGCTCAGATGGTCTCTCAAGATCTACGTGAGAGTTATTCCAACATTTCTGCCCTCTGCTAGGATTTAGTCATTTCCTGCATTAACAAATTATTTTTTTTTATTCTTTAGTAAAACCTGGACAAAAGAATGATTAATGACCAGGATAAAGAATTAATGCGAACATATCTGACAGGATATGGTTGTTACATGCTATTGTCTGATTATATTGCTGATAATATTATACTTTGAAAATCAGGGGAAAAAATGAAGTAAACTTAACTGACAGTGTATGTCTGTTACATGCATAATTTAAATGAATTCATATTGTTTGTGCAGGGGAATAATCATCGAAAATGAAAAATAAAAAAAATTAAAAAAACGTAAATGTAAACTTTAGTGATACAATCGAGTTAGATTTTGTTAAAATAAGATTCCTCATATGATTTATACCAAAGATGAATTTTTCTTCATTTATTTCAGATGTTATCATTGGCGGGGTTATAGCGTTAGGGAGAGGTGGTAGGTTTGGTGGCTGGTGATATTTAGCTGAATTAGTATATTAGTACATATCAATTAGTATATAGAAATAGCATGCAAAAATTACTTGTACCATTTTTATCGATATTTGCTTCCTGGTTAAGAAATATATTAAACCCTTAATTTTATGGAATTTTTTCCATGGTGCTTAATATTGTGTATTTAATCATGATTTATCTTAAAAACTGTTGCTTTTTTTTTTATCCTAATAGTTTTTGAATAGCTTTTTTCCATATTCTTCTTTTCTTGTACTATTTATTTTTCTTTGTCTGCTATAAAAAAAAAACAAAATAAATGATTGTAATTGTAGTACTTCTTTATAATTTAGAAATGCTGTTCAGTTTTTGAATGTTCTTTAGATGGTTGGAAAAAAATTCTACAACCGCCTCGGAAGATGAAAGTTCGTTATATTGCCATATATATATATATATATATATATATATATATATATATATAAATAATCTGTGTGTGTGTGTGTGTCAGTAGGATATAATACAACAAAAAAGTACGCAATTTTGTTCTTTCATTCCGACCGGAAGACGCCAATCTATCAGACATTATACAGACAACATATTTTCATTCAAACAGATTTGGTTAAATAATTTCGACATGCCATGTCGATTTATTTTTCGTTGTGAACCTTTTAAGTTCGTGTATTTTATTTTTGATAAACTTACAAAATTGATTAAGAAAAATACCAAAATTTTCTCTCGAATAGTTTTTATTTTCCCAAGTACTTTCAATCTCATGTGACACCAACGTCAAAGGGTTATGCCTTCTGCGAGTAGGTATGTATTTCTGTGAATTTCACAAAGAAAACTAATCGGTATATGTTTAAATTAGTTATATACACACACACACACACACATTTGTTTTTCATTTTGACCTGGAGATGCCTAAGTACCTAACTAAGGCAAAACGCGTTGTCAATAAAAAAAAAAATTTATCGCATTTCTCAATCTGATAAAAATGTAGTTTTTAGGTATGCTATATTTATGAGTAGAATAGCTCAATATCAGAGATATTAAGAGGCTACGCGGAAAACCAAAACGATGGTTCAAAGATCAGTTGAAAACATTTCTGAAACAGGCCAACATGGGTCGTGAGACCTGGGAAACCGTTGCTGCAAATCGGCCTTCCTGGCGTAGAACCATTCGTGGGAGAACCAAGACTTTTGACTTCAGCCGTCAAGATGAAGAGGGTTTGCGACCTGCTGTCGGGATGGCCAGCAGTGTCCAGCACCCACACTCTTCTGTGATTCCTAGTCAGGACTCTTCAGTAGTAGTCTTTGGCCTTCAGCCATATTCGTCATTGCCACCAGAGGGGAGAATGACAATCCCGATGCCTGGTTGCCAGCGGATGGTGTCGACGATCAGAGATAATGTAGAAATAAACACCGTATGACGACAGTCTGTTTCATGATTTATAATGTGTGTATAATTGCACTATTTACATTATTCAGACTATTGTCCTCATCTTTGTCGCCAGAGAAAAGTGATAATAACATCAACAATTGCAATATGAGCACTGAAAAAAAAAAATGGTTGCTAAAGACATTAGGTTCATAAGACCCAGAAATTCATACACAGATGTTTTCAAGGACACGTGGCACAGTGGATAAGGCGTTGTTTAGACCAGTGACAGGACCCAAAGTGTGTGAGTTCAATAGCTGGTTAAGGCAGTGGAGAACTGGAACACACCTATTCTATTGTTAATAGACTCTCCCACCTATAATAAGTAGGAGCAGTAGCAGTCGCTCAGTGAGTTGGTCTGAGTTCAGTCTGAAGTCGGACGACCAGCTGACCGGTTGAAATCTCTGCCTTCGGGCGGGGAAGAACCCGAACGAGGCTACGCCGAAGGGCGGAGTCTCTTTCGGGGAGGTAAACCGACCCTGAACCCGTTTATACGAGTTCAAATGGCATATTTTTGGCCGAGCCCACGGGCTCGGAGATCCACGTGCCACATGATGCCCTCGTGGGTGGGGGTGACTAAATATTTTCAGTGAGTTGATCAGTCAGTCGGTGTCGGACGACCGTTAGTCGGATACTAAAGTATCAGCGAATACAACTAGATTTCTCTGCGTCATTACCTATTATATCAAGTTCCTAACGTTTTGTACGTCGAACCTATTTTAGGACCGACTTAGTACAAATACAAGCCTCCACTGTGAAACCACTCCACAAGAACAACTTGGAGAGATAACTGATAACTGACATCCATTAGACATGGCACGAGGAACTAAAACAGTCTAACCTAGTGTGCGAAATAAAGGGTTCAGTTCGACATTCCAACCACTTGAAGAAGGCCGGAGCGTACAACGGCCGAAACGTTTTAATAAATATGGCGACATGAAGATGAGGACAATAGTTCGAATAATGTAAATAGTGTACATAATACCTCATCTCAGAAATATAGACAGATACTGTGTGTAATTAGTTGGTATCTATTTAACTCACAAAGTCAATATCTTAAATGTTATTAGAAACGGAAAGCATAAAATAAATATATAAAGTAACATAACATAAATCCAACATGAACGCCGAAATAGTTGGTATTTTATTATAGTTCAGCTATACATCGTGCTTGTAAACGTTTTTCTTTTGATTGCTGTCTGTTTTCCCGCTGTTGTATATTCTAAAATGATCGTGTCCCTTTTTGCTTGTTCTTTACTGCCATTTTCTGCCGGATGTTACAGTAGTACGAAAATAAAGCTGCTAATTTTGTTCAACTTTTCCTACGACTTTAACCATAATCTTAAATCGATTGGACGTCTGTTCATAAAAACAAATTCATTGAGCACGTCAAAACGTTCTACGTCAATGTTATAGGTGCACCTAACATGTCTAAAATTGTACATTAGAACGTTTCAGAATATGCAGAATTATTTCGAAAATTTTACCGAGCCAGAAATATTCACGTCAGCTAAATTCTGACGCCACAAGTACTGTACTTTCACTTTTCTCTTAAAACGGTTAATTCCTTTACTGTTTTTTTTTTTAAATTCCATTTTTAAATATCTTCATTATCTGTCTGCCCTCTCTCTTTTCTCTCTCTCTCTCTCTCTCTCTCTCTATATATATATATATATATATATATATATATATATATATATATATTTATGAAACAGAGGATGTCTGTCTGTGATATCTTTTCACTCGAGATCCATCCAACCGATTTTGACCAAACTTGGCGCATACACTATACAATGTTAAGAGATAGGTCTTCAGCGTAAAACATCGATAATTTTAAAAAAAATCAATAATCGATAAAGCCGATCAACAATCGATAAATTCAACTTTTTTCTCCGATTTTATTCAAACAAGGTATGTAAGTTACTAACAGCATAAAAACCACAACGCTACCTCATTTTTCTTTCTACGCCACTGCCTTTTACTGAAAATCCGCGAAAAGTGAAAATCGATTTCAATATAAATTTGAAATTAAAAGCTCTCTCAATTTTCA
The DNA here is from genome assembly GCA_903632075.3 of Acanthosepion pharaonis. Classification (NCBI taxonomy): domain Eukaryota; kingdom Metazoa; phylum Mollusca; class Cephalopoda; order Sepiida; family Sepiidae; genus Acanthosepion; species Acanthosepion pharaonis. The sequence continues at coordinate 313,579 of CAHIKZ030002169.1, forward strand.
AGCAATCTAATACAACCTTCACCCAATTGTAGCCAACAATATGTTGATTGTTTAACAGTCATTTAACTTGAGAAATGAGTCCACCCATATAGTAAAAACCCACGAAAAATGGCGATTTTTCCTCGTTTCTTTGTTATATTTCGTTGATCTTTCAACCAATGTTCATCAAACGTAACAATTGCTTTATAAATGTATCCTCTTTTACATTCATGGTATCACACTGACAAATTGAATTTTAAAAAACCCAGAATAATTGTGGTCTGAAGTGGATCTTCATGTTGCCTGTTTTACCCTTCATGACCTCGGCTAACATCGATTGAATAAATACAGACTACATATGTTATATCAGTAATTGCATTAATTCAAAATGTTTTTTAATGAAAGCACTTTAAAATAATTGAAGATAGACTCTGTTACATCTAAATATGATGCTGTTTTTGCTCCATTCTAATTGAACGCTTTTTCTGATCGTCCAACTGGCTATGGCTGCTAGTTATGAATATTAAAAGCATTGGCGTGTGGATTTTACTTCCTATCGACCGCTTTTTGATTATTTAATATCGAAAACTGTTAAATTTTATTATCCTGATGACTATGGTGATATATAGCGAGTTTATACTTGAGTGTGTGGGCAGTCTTCATTCGCGTTATACATTCGAGTGTGAGCCCGCATAGGTCATGTATATACACGCGCGTCTGTGCAGGCATAGGTAATCTTTAGGTGAGTCCGAAAGAATCCATTCGGGAAATTGCTTTTATTAGGAAGTATCTTACTGCCTCTGGTAAAGATAAATTCAGAGTATTCTCGGCTTCACTGTCATGACAGTCTACATATTGTTAGGGCTGTTAACAATGTTGTTAATGTCAACTCGCTTATCCGATTTAGTTTTTTTTAAAAAAATGGCTTAAATATATCCCACATATTTTGGGCGTTCAAAAAATATTCCGTCAAAAGGTTTGTTATTGTCTGTTGCTGATGTAGGTGCGATGATTTCTCGATACCTAACGAGCAGAAAGTTTACTCGACTTAATATTTTCAGATAAAATTGAGATTGTTCTAACTGAGATGTCTGGGGTTTTTTTTTTTTATTTTTAATCAATTAATCCTTAGCAAGGCGATAATGCTCCTAAGACGCAGAGTGTAATACTGAGAATGAAAGAGAATGAAAACTTTAGAAGGAACCGGAAACCCAATCCTGAACAAGAAAGAAAAAAAAATAAACCTCTTATCCTGTGCAAAAGACCGAAAATGGGCATAAACTGGCAGGTAAGCTAATATATCTATTCCTGTTGAGGAAAAATAGTAAATAAAAAAATTCAGTGTTTAGACGGAGACGTTAGAAGTATAGAATCGAAGTAGACTCTAGAAGGAACCAGAAACATAATCCTGAACAGAAAAAATGTATAAACAACTACTCCAGTTTAAAAAAAAAAAACAAGGGTGGAGTGTGAACCGAGCGCCAGGTGAACCAATCTGTTATTTCTCTTGTTAATCGTCGGTCAGCTTCAAATAAAACTCGAATAGTCTCGATTTTCTCCTCACAAACTGATGTTGATAGTCTGCCAATCAGTTCGTCATCTTCACTACCATCTTGTCCATCAACAACATTCAACTGAACATATTTGAAGAATCCTTAAAATAATAAAGAATAAGGTGAGTCATTATTCCATCTGTCGAAAAGATCTTAACAAATCCATCCCCAGTAATGAACATTAATAATCTCTTTTGCATCGACTATAATAACCCGGGACAAATAGAATATCTTCCTCTTATTTTTCTTCTAAGTGGCGGCTTATGGCTGTATCATGTTGAAACACCGGTTCCCGTACAATCACTGAAGTTAAGTAACATAAATAGGTAATGGCTTGGGAATTCCCGGTGCTGTAAGATTGGATGCGCGGGTGATGTAACGGATAAACGACTCGGAAATTTTAATCGGAAAGCCGGGTTACAAATTTCTATTGTGTTCGTTATATTCACTTACGCGGAAATAACCTTGGGAAAGGTATGACTCCACCTCTTCTTCCCCCAGCTATGGGTTAATTAGTAAGACTGGTATCACTAAATCTCCAAAATAATTCTTCGAATCTGAAACAGAAATGCTGGCTTTAAATAAGTGTTAATAAGTTGTAAAATATGGTCTTCTTAAAAAAGACAGGCGATTGTTGTTGTTGTTTGTTTGTTTGTCTATGTCGTATTGGGATACAGCCACGTTGTGCTAGGTATTGCGTTTGTGGAATCTGGTACAAGTAGGTATTTACGATACGGAGTTGCTAGACATATGCCCAATAGGTTATATATATATAGAGAGAGAGAGATAGAGATAGAGAGAATGATTACCCAATAAAGATAAAAAGCTCAGTGTGCCTTGCTATTTAAACCGCGCCGATAGCCACTACGAAACGCTCAAGTCCACATATGACTGTGATGATTTAGTCATCAGGCACGGTAAAGGATTGAGAAATCGGAGAGCCGAGTTCGAATTCCTGTCAAGTTCATTACATTCACTTACGTGTTATATCCTTTGAAAAGGTATGAATCGAATTCCTCCCACCTAGTTGTAGCTAAATAGTAGGATAGACTGGGTTCTATAGCCTTGGGTGGCAAACGGTTTTAGACAAGGAAACTCTGAATTCAAAACACTATGTAGCCCTGGCGACGTGTATACTGTACAGCTAGGGAAATGAGCATTCGCATTGGCTCGATGATCCAGACTACGGTTGAAAAATGTGCTGAGAAATTATTGGAACGACTGAAAATACAAAGAACAGGTATATAAATGACTCCGACAAGGATACTCGAATGTATTGCAGTTCTCGCCCATATATATGTAGTTTTAATTTCCGGGACGATGAGATATCAGTATTTTTTCTCGGTCAAGCTTGCTCGGACATTAATGAGTCTCACGCCAGCCATCATGTTACTGCATCAAGATCGGAAGGACATTAGGGTGGTATTTCGATATAAGTGTTTGCTGGACGAGTTGATGTCACTTAATGTCCAGTCAAACCCACCAGGTGCAAATGGCGTGATGGTTCTTCGAGCGCGTCGATTCTGCGGTACAGAGAGATTTCAAGACGGGATCACTACCGAGGAAAGTTGAGTAATTCACACCAACACTGTACAGTTTTGGAAAGCACAGTCCACTGTAGATCATAGCCACTTTCAAGCTTCCCTCAAAAGATACCGGCAACAAGTTATTTACACGCCCGCCTTCACCGTGTCATTATATGACACATGGTCATTCTTAAGGAGTCCAAAAATTGCCCTGTCTTGAGCGACCACTGTCATACTGGCGTTGGTACGTCACCCATCCTCTCACTTTCGTACAGTGTTGGAGGTACTGCCGCTAGGATGGAATCCCCCTAACCTCATCTTTTCCTTGTTCTATTTAAAGACAGAATCACGACAGAGGTTAAATATTCGTAGATCTCATGAGTATTCATCAGCAGATCGTATTATAAGGCTCCTGTGTTTTTCACATTGCAAATGGCCGTTTACATGGAAAACACACGAACACAAGTGCTCGTTTAGCTTCAGATAATTCGTTACAAATTGTTATATACCGTACCTTTGAACACTAATGGGTATGTCCCAGTCCTCATAAATACGTTTGACACTATTGTAATTGGGGGCAATATGCTGTATAAGTAGTTCACCACTAGCAGTGGTTTACCTACTTCACGCCGCTGGCGAGTATTGTATTTTGTTGATGTTATAAAGATTATCATTTCATTTCCAACCTCCGTTTTGGTTATTCCTATTTCTAGGTTACAACACGAGTGAAAATACAGCAGTGTTAAAAAAAAGTTTCTTAAAAATATTATTTGGTTTGTAACGAGAGTTTGATAAATGTTTGCATTGTTTTTGTCTTAACTTTTTTTTAATTAATATATCGTCCAGAAAAAAAAAAACTTTTATTTATCTGCATCCCCAGAAATCTTAATCTTATAATGCTTTCGGGCTAATTTCGTTAGTGAGGTGACTTGGTTCGGAATTATTAACCAACTGTCAAGTTTCACACTTACCTAATCAAGTTGCGAGCTCTCGTCTGTTTGTTTTGGATTATCCTATCGAATACATTCAGGAATACACGCGCAAAACGACATCTGCCAGTGTTCAAATGTAACTTGGAAAAAAAAAACAGAGAAAAAAATTGATTGAAGAGGTTTCGGACAGTTACTGCCATGTTGAAGCGATGGCCAGAGATTTATCAAAGAGTACACACGTAATGAATACTGCAAAGATCTGATTAGAACAAGGAAATCAATCTTTTCAAAATCAATGACTCGTCGTCATCACACTGTGGATCATGTCATTCGGTTTAGATGACTCACAAGAATGGCATAGAATTTGGCGCCATTTTCTCTAATCTCAAAGTATCTTCTCGTCTTTCCAGAGGAACACGAATTCGTAGATTGTAATAAAAATAAATAAATAAAACGACTTAATTTGGATTTCCTATTAAGTTGTTAAAAATATAAATAATTAAAATTTCTTTGTTGCGATTTTGATACGTTAATATTCAGATTTATGTTAAGAGTTATAACGAGATAACAAAGAAGAAAGAAGGTTTGGAGAATTAAACACTCACATGGAGGGAAGCTGTATAAGTAGTTCACCACTAGCAGTAACCTACCTTCAAGCTTGTATAAATGGATATCAGGAAAAGAACTTGGCGGATATCCAAAAGTTCAACATTGCTTAACGCTACAATAGATAGGAAGGTGTAGGGAGCTATGACAGTCAGTGTTCATAAGGGACACGGTACCAGAAATTACTCAATCTTCTGATTAATTTTTGGTGATGCCAATAGATTTAGCGAACCCGCTGACTTTGCTGAGCTGTATTCCATGAAACTTTGAATTGAGCCGGGTCGAGTAATGAGGTCATTAAATTTATTTATAAATTCTTTGACATATATATATATATATATAAGTGGACATTCTTTAGTCAACATTCAGAGGCGGCAGGGTGTTTCATCCTAGTCGCAATCGTCTGGTGACTGCGTCTAGCATGAAAACAGCCTGTCGCTTCTAGTGTTGACTTCAATGTTCACTTTTCATATATATACATACGCTCTATCTCTGATACTAGCACTTTTTGATAAATATAGCACACCTTAAAACTATCTTTTTCTTTAACTCACACATATATATATATATATATATATATATATATATATATATATATAATGTTTTGAACAATAAAAATATTAAAAAAATAAAATATTCAGACACACTGGGTTGTATATTAATATTCTTTCGTTTTTATTATTTCAATTAAATTCCTCGACTTGTTTCGGCCAGCATGCCCATCATCAGGAAGAAAAATAAATTCTGCTTGTTAGTAGCAGTGACCTTCAGAAATGAATGACTTAATGGGGAAAATGAACTTTATCTGTAGTTTTCATATATTTTTTTTATCATGAATTTTGATTAGTCCTTGTGTGGGTCAAACAGTATCTTTTAAGTTGTTATTTAAGATAAGGGCTAGATGGATTCATACTGCTCTGAATTCCCTTGGTCATGTTGACAGTTTTATTTGTTCCTGAAAAGGAGATGTATCTCTGTTTAGCGTGTGTGTTATTTGGTTCCTAGGAAGTGATGGGGTATGATGTGTGCATATTAGTATTGGTGTGTGTATAAGTGTGTTGCCTCAACATCTCCGCAAGCATGTCTGTCTTGTGTGGGTGAGAAACGTGGGTAGGGCGTCATTTGTGGGGTTATATATTAATTCTATCACATGTTGTTAAATATGTGATCAATCCCGTCTGGATGGAGGGTTTTTAGGCGCAGAATCCACTTATCTTCATGGCCTTCTAAATTTTTTTTTTCTAATGTTATCTACTCTGAACTTTTCTATTTTCTCAATTACAGTGAATTTGGCATGGGTTTTAAAATTGTGTTTTTGTAGGCGGAAATGTTGTTTTATTTAAAAAGCTCACTCGTACATTTATGAATATATCATGTCAACCATTAAAGTCCTGTATCAAAGTCATAAAGCCATTGTGGTGACATTTCAATGTAGGTGGTTGCTGGGCAAGCAGTCCGTCTTGCTCCATAGCGAGGCATCCAGAGATTAGATTATTCACGTATTCTTGTATTCCTAGTCAGAAGTGTTCTTCAAAGCGCATTCTACGATCAAAATATCAAAGATTGGTGTTGTCGCCAAGAGATCTTAAGTATAGCTCTCCGCATCCGAGTGTAGGTTCCATCAATCTGAGACACTAGGGTTTTGGTCAATGTCCAAGAAGTGGTACCATACATTAACATCTCTACAGTGGCTCGAAAGTATCTCCGCTTGAAGATTGGTAGATCAGATTTCCAGAATACATCCATTTATTTAACGTGACCCAGGCTTTATCTATGCGAATTTTCTCGAGAGTTAAGTAAATTAAATTTTTATAAATTTATTGACTGTATATGTATATTCTGTTTGAATTTCGAAGTTGATGTTAGTGTGACGTGGCTGTCTCAGGGTTGATCCGTTGGTCACGGCACCACTTGTGACGTGGCTGTCTCAGGGTCGATCCCGGTCACGGCACCACCTGTGACGGTTACACACCTGGCCCAGTGTCGGATCCTTTGGTTACGGCGCCAACGGTGACGTCGCTCCTCCTGGTCGTTCCTCCTGGGTCCAAGCGTGCCGCTCCAACCCTTTGGTCAGATGATCACCAGCCTCGCCTTTCCCGACTCGCTTCCAATACCTGGTCACTGCAACTATACCGATCTCCGGTCTGTCTACCCACGCTGTGTTTAGATCTTAGACAGACGGGACCAAGGGATCGGGGCCGATACAAGTTGAGTCCGACGGGGTGGCAAAACACAAATAAAATAAAAACTCACGACACCAAACAAAATTTTGATAAAAAGGGTAACAACCTTTTATATCTTAAAGTCCGTTACATAAAAACAAAATTGTTCTCAATTCCCGACCCGCTCTCTGTGGACTATGGCACCAAGCTTCTATCACACAATAGGAAAATGTCAATTACCTACTTTCTAGAAAATACAGTGTGGTTCAGTTCGACACTGGGGCTAATTTCTATCGATCATTCGCAGTTGATTCTTCTCTCCGACTTGAGTTGTATTTCTTCTTCTTCTTCTACTTGGGCTGGAAGTTCTTCTTGTCTGAGGGTTCTTTTCTTTGCCGTCCGGGGATGAACTTTAACTTCTCATCGACTTTCGGCTTGTCTGCAGCTCAATTCTTCTCAGGCTTTCAGGCAATCTTCTTCTTCGTCTACTTGGGCTGGAAGTTCTTCTGTCTTCGACTTGGGCTGGAAGTCCTTCTGTCTGAGGGTTCTTTTGCCCGCAAAGGGGCGAGTGAATCGGGTCTTATGTTAAGGATCTTCCCCTGCCCGCGGTCCTGCTGCAAAGCCCAACTCGGCTGCATCTCCAACTCAAACTGATTTCTGTCGACTGGGGTCCTGCTTATATTGACGCCGCAACAAACTGGGGTGGGTCTGTCGGCGTCAGGGTTTTTCGATAATTCCAAAAGCCGTATTAATTTTGACTTTCCATTATCGTTATTGTTTTACTTTCTCACAGAGCTCTTGGTGGGGCGGCGCATATCTATTTCTCTTAGTCTCTCTCATGTCAGGTGATCGCTTTCAACCAATCGCTCCCGATCGAACCTTTCTTTCTCTTCTTTCCGCAGCCCACGTGACCGCCTCGTCCAACAGTTATTGATCGAGGTTTTCTTTCCTTCTTCTTCCGCGGTCACGTGATTGTATTCGACCATTTGACCGAACACCCTCTCCCTTTTGTTGGCGGGTGTGGATTTACCTCGTTCTGGTTTTAAAAAAAACAAAATCCGCTTTCGCACCTTTTTGCACGTACGCAAAATGACAATCTTTAGCTTTTCTTTCACCTGGACTTTGTCAAACAGCCCGCTGCTAATTAGTCTTGACTTTAGAAAAGGTTCTTTTCCGCCTTCTTGGCGCCCTCTGTGGTCCAAAACAATTGCTCTTCTTTTTTACCTCTTTGTTTTTCCTGATAGTCGAAAATCTTAATTATCTAGGTCGAAATATCTCTACTTTCTTAACGTGGGTGTCAATTCTTAACAGGTCAATTCCGTATATCGTTTTCACCAGTCACTTCCCCCAACCCAAAGACACTTTCTCTCTGACTAAAGTAAAATTCATTTCTATTGTTCAAAAGAAAAAAAAAAAATTTCTCTTCACTCCAAATTGAAAATGCAAGAGTCGGTCAGAGGCCTCTGACCGACATCTGGTCGATATCATGTCTTTTCCCTTTCTTTTCTTTTATTATTTCCAATTCTATTCTTCCCTTTGTTTTTAAAAAAAATAAAGTCGACCACACGCAGACCTATCTCTACCATCAACTGGGTCATGCGTCATACATTTCTCTTTCTTTCTTTTCTTCCCTTCCTTCCTTTTTTTTCTTTTCTTTTCCTTCTTCTTTCCTTAGGATCGTCTAGTACATTCTTAGTGAATTATTTTCAACTCAGTTATTTTCCGTTTTAAAAAAAATTAACAACCTGTTTAATAAACTGAATAAGAAAAAATTAACTCATATTTCTATGAATATTTCAATAAATGCAAAGGTGCCATAATCCTCCCTAACCGATTTGTCATTTACCCGTAAATGACACCTAAAACCCAATTACATCATTTTAACATGCACCATGCATTTGTCTCATGCAATTCTATTCCACTTTCTAAAAGGTAATGTTCTTTCCATTTTCTTTTGTTCTACATGCAATGAAATGTTCTTTTCATTTTCTTTTTGTTCTACATGCAATGAAATGTTCTTTTCATTTCTTTTGTTCTACAGGCAATGTAATGTTCTTTTCATTTTCTTCTGTTCTACATGCAATGAAATGTTCTTTTCATTTTCTTCTGTTCTACATGCAATGAAATGTTCTTTTCATTTTCTTCTGTTCTACATGCAATGAAATGTTCTTTTCATTTTCTTTTGTTTTACATGCAAGGTAATGTGTGCGTGTGTTTGTAGGTGCAGATGTGTTCATTAGGGTTTGTTCTTCTTGGTCAATGTTTTCCTCTCTGCTGTGGGAGGTTTTTCCGCCGCACGTGGTGGTCTCACGCCAGCCTCCTCCATTGGTCTTCCAGCAATTTCTTCGCCAGTCCTGTCTGAGTGAGGAACACCGCTCGGCATCTCCCTCTCGAGTTGTTGCATGCTCACTAGACTGTCGTTCGCTAATCTTCTCTTACTCTTAATCTTCCATATTATGAGGCTATAATAGGAATATTACTATTGACCAATTTATCGCGATCTGCTCAATTACACCTTCGTCTCCCAGCGCACTTAACTTATCTCTTAAGTGATCCATATCGATCTTTTCTATGGGCTTCATTAAAATTGGCATCTTATTTAAGGTAACATTAGAATCTCTTTACTATCGGCTCCCATAATTCTGTACAATTGACTAAGCCTCTACCAATCATCTCTTGATGAATCTTTTTTTACATACCTTTCTTCCATCTGGTAATTGGACACCCCAACCGCCGAACATCCATGGGTAGCGACACCAGGGATAACGGTGGCCTTATTCTTAATGTCCTTGTGGACTCTCCCCCACATACCCTAGACAGGCTGATATGTTTCTGTGTGGCTAAACCCCGTCACAAAAAACTGATAGCTTGTGGTAATGCCGAGTTTGTTAATACCTCTACTTGCAGATTCTTTTGATTCCTTCCCTCTTCCCTTCAAACAATTCTAATATGCACATTCTGCGGTTACCAGTTTTATAGATAGGGCTCAACGAGGTACAAGTCCCCAGGGTATCATCTCTACACCTTCTAGCTTCTTCAGCTGATAGCAACATAAATTTCGTTCTCCCAATTTAATGCTATGTAGTCTGCTTCCACCTTGTACCTAGCTAAATTCCTGAAAGGTAACAAATTCTCTTGTTGCGGATCTCGACTCATCACTCAATCATTTCATAACTTTTCTCTTAGTTCGGCTCCTCCCTCCTCTAAGTTAACCTCTAGCAGACAGAATGGTCCGGTCAGGTGTGCGTGGCAACCACCCCAAAACTTCATGACACCACTGGTGATCAATCAACAATGCCAGATCTTCTTCCGGAAGGACTCCATTCCCTCCACTCACATCTACCATAGTCAGCCAATAGGATTTTGGATGAGCCAGTGTCGCTATCTGTCGACACTAAATGTCTATTCTGCACAGCCCTTTTGTTCACTGAGATTTGGGGTTCTTCTCCTCCCTGATCTCATCTTCTGGTGATTCCTGTTCAACCTCTAACCTTCTTTCTGTGTTTAATTCTCGTCCAGGAGGTCCCTTGTCCTCTTCTTCATCCCCTGATTCTTCTTCCTGTTTAGAGTCTTCGCCTTGAATGTCTTCGATACCTCTCGACTCTATGTTAAACTTTTCTTGTTCCTTATCCTTTCCTTAAGCTGGGAAAGGGGTATTCGATCCTCCTCCTCCCACTCGCTGGACCCTTCGTCCTGTTCAGGGTGCCTCTTTTTAAAGCCTTCGACTGCTTGTTTGGACCTCTTCGTCTTTTTCTTCCTTTTCTTCGGACTTTGGCGATTCCACAGGGTCTTCTCTGCACTGATTCATTCGCTAATGAGGGTTCCAACTTTCGGACTGCTTCGTTTATTGGTCAAGACCTATCTCCTCATCTTCCTCAGAGTCTTCCTCCGTCTCCATTTCTTCCGGTTAGTTACCTTCCTTTTCCTTGTCTTCTTAGGCTCGCTCATTTCTAGGTTAATTTCAGCCTTCTTCAGATATATATATGAACCCTCCTCGCTCGTCCTGCCACTTGATCCCATATTACATACGAACTGGGCCCGTCTGCTCTACTATCCGGTAGTACGGCTCCCATCTCTGGTTTTTCCTTCTCTCTGGTGGATTTTATAGACAGGGTCTCCAACCTTCAATTCTATTTTTTATTTTTCAGCATTCACCCTCTCATTTCCTTTCTTCTGGGCCCTCTTTATTCTTCTTCTGGCCTGTACGAATATCTTATGTTGCTGTTCCAGCAATAGTTGATGATGATCTTCTCCCCATATACCTTCTTCGGGGCTTCAGTAGGTTATACAAGGACCACGTCTCTGCCAAACAACAAAAAATAAGGAGAAAATCTGGAGGTTTCGTTTATCGTAAACCTCACTTAAAGCCTGATCGTCAAATACAAGTCCCAATTTCCAATGTTTTTCTCTGACCAACTTGGCCAATACATCTCCCAAGGTTCTATGAAACCTTTCCACTTTAGCATTCCCTGGGGGTGATATGGGGATGTTTTTATGTGCTCTACATTCAAACCTGTCAAAACCCTCTCATGATGCTGTTCACATTCTCCGTGCCATTATCTGTTACCAATTACCATACCTAGGGAAGATTTCGCTTATTATCAACCCGGCCACAGTTCTGGCCTTCTTGTCTGGTACTGCAAAAGGCCAATTTGTTAGCCAATCGACAAAACTCACTATAAGTTGTTTCCTTGTGCAGTTTCCCCATGGTCCTGATACGTCCATACTCACTTTCTCGAAGGGGAAGTTGGGTACGTCTGTTTCCTCCAAATGCCATGCCTTCTGCTCTGCGACACACACACACTTCGAACATATAGTATAGTTTATAGTATATATCACATGTCCTATCAATTGGTGACCCAACCTCTATACTGTTCCAATATCTCTGGTCTTAAACTTTGGGCACATACAAACTTCTTCATATTAAGTCTCTATTATGGCATACTTGGTGGTCTCTCCTGCCTTTACCTTCTCTCTCAGAGCAGCTATTTCACTGTCTGCTTGCTCCTTTTCAATTCCTTCTGTTTGCTCTACTAGCTTCCTTCGTTCCTCCTCGAATCTCACCCGATTCAGAGTTCGTAGGGGAAGTGCTCTTCCTATCTTCTCCCTCTCCTAACCTTTATTGTCTTTTGGGCCTGGTTCACCATCATTTGGGCACCAACTCGGCTGCCTCCACTACCGTTTCGCATAGGGTTACCCTCGTTATCCTCTAGGCCCTTTCCTTCTACAGGGACCAACTGCAGAGGTCCTCTCCGTACCTTTTTTCTGACATTAGCCTACCCTTTTCCCGACACTGCGGTCCTAGGAGGTAACTTTACATCTTCCTCCACCACTATGGTTATCTCTTCCTCTGGTGGGCATCCCAATGGCGTTCTCTCGCCGTTCACCACCAACACAGTAGGATTAAACTCAATCTGGGCCCTCTGGCTCCGGAGCCAATCTTCTCCCAAGATTGCCTCTGTACACAGGTCAGGGGTTACATAAAAATTTTGGGTGCTTTTCACCTCCCAATCCTCACCGGGAGCCTCACCAGTTTTTATCTCCAGGGGGCCCCGTCTGCTTCGTGATCTCTATGTCCGCTTCTCGTAACCTTCTCTTCCGTTTCACCCGCCTGTATATTTCTTCTCTCATCAATGACACAGAAAAAGACCCTCATCTCTCTACCACCTATCTCTTTACAGGATAGTTCTCTCTCTTGCGTTAGCGAAGAGAACACCTGGGCTTTCTTCTTCCTGGGTCCCCACCTTTGGGTTAACCCAGCCATAGGTGCCGGTAGTAATAGATCACCTTCATTTTTCTCATGAGGTGGAGTTCTGCGCCCCCTGCACCTGGGCGACCCCGGCCGGACCTCTCCCGGTCTCCCTCGGCCGTTTCTAAAAATACAGTTTCTTTTCAGGTGTCCTGGCCTCCTGCAAAACCAGCACCTTCTTGTTTGACAGCTTGCAGCAAAGTGGCCCGTCCGACCACATGTCCAACATTTTGCTCTTTCCCTTTTTAACTGGGTTGGCCTTGTGTCTATCCTCGGGGGAACCCGTCCTCTATTCAAGCGGTTCGCCCACCCACTGGTCCAAGTTTTTATTTCTCTCCTTTTTAACTGGGCCACCCTCCCTCTTAATTCTGGGGTGGCCCGCTGGCTTTTTTTTCTTGGGCTCGGCCTTCCTTGTTAATATTGGTGGGGCACCCTTCCTCAGCCCGCACCACTTGGCCAGGTGTCCTTTCTTACCACACCTGGTGCACCTGTCACGATCGAAAACCCCACTTCGTCGGACATTCCGCCGCCCTGTGGTCCTCGTGCCCACAGGTCCAGCAGACCAGCCCGTATCGACCCGGCGTGGGCTTATAAAAGCCATGCCTGGTCGACCATGCCCTTCTATTGGGGTCCTCCTCCCATAATTCTGCCCGATCCACCTCTTCCTTAACCCTCTGATTCACACGGGGGTTCTTCCGCCTACCCCTTCTTCCAGCCTCCTGACTTGGTATCTGCTTCTTCCCACCTCTTCACCTTATCCCATACCCCCTGGCTCTCTCTGGCCAGCTCTATCGCTGCCGACAGTCTGAGCGGTCCCTCTTTCAGGACGTCGTGCCGAACACGCTCATCACTCAGAGCTTCCACATACAGGTCCGCCAGTTGGGCCTGCTGACTGCGTTGTCCCCTGACCACCTCGGGGAATGCTAATGACGATAGCCTTCCGCTCGGGCCCCAATTCTCCCGGGGTCTCCTCCCGAAGCTGTGTTAGTTTTAAAAGGGCCCTCATGGCCTCTATGGCCGTACCCTCGTCGGCGAACTCTTTGGTCAGCAGTTTTTTACTTCTTCCCAGGCCAAGCGGGGATGATTTTCCAAGAGTCCCCTTACGAACTCCGACGCTTTTCCCTTTGTGGCATCGTATGTCAGGTACAGGGTTTCCTGGTCCGAGAGCTCGTAGATGGTTCGGCTCTTTTCGAGGATTGTCAGCCAGTTCCTGAACTCCTTCCCCTACCATCAAACACTGGGACCCTCGGGTTTTTAAATCTACTGACAACCCCCGCCCTACTTCTTCTTCACCCCCCACTGCTCTATCCGACTCATAATCTGACATGTCTACAGAGTCTATATAGCAACAATCGAGGTTGGGAAATAAACAAGGTGTTTTTCTGTTCCTTCTTTTCCTTTGGTCCCAGGTCGTTCTGATTTCTGCTTGAACTTTCAGCAACGGCGGTCGATTGGTCTTCTCAGGGTTGAAATCCCTCGGTCACCACGGCACCATATTTGACGTGGTTGTCTCAGGGTTGATCCGTTGGTCACGGCACCATTGACGTGGCTGTCTCAGGGTTGATCCTGGTCGGCACCGGCACGTGGCTGTCTCAGGGTTGATCCGTTGGTCACGGCACCACTTGTGACGTGGCTGTCTCAGGGTCGATCGGTCACGGCACCACCTGTGACGGTTACACACCTGGCCCAGTGTCGGATCCTTTGGTTACGGCGCCAACGGTGACGTCGCTCCTTCCTCCTGGGTCCAAGCGTGCCGCTCCAACCCTTTGGTCAGATGATCACCAGCCTCGCCTTTCCCGACTCGCTTCCAATACCTGGTCACTAAAGCAACTATACCGATCTCCGGTCTGTCTACCCACGCTGTGTTTAGATCTTAGACAGACGGGACCAGCAGGGATCGGGGCCGATACAAGTTGAGTCCGACGGGGGTGGCAAAACACAAATAAAATAAAAACTCACGACACCAAACAAAATTGCTGATAAAAAAGGGTAACAACCTTTTATATCTTAAAGTCCGTTACATAAAAACAAAATTGTTCTCAATTCCCGACCCGCTCTGTGGACTATGGCACCAAGCTTCTATCACACAATAGGAAAATGTCAATTACCTACTTTCTAGAATCATGTATGTAGTGTGGTTCAGTTCGACACTGGGGCTAATTTCTATCGATCATTCGCAGTTGATTCTTCTCTCCGACTTGAGTTGTATTTCTTCTTCTTCTTCTACTTGGGCTGGAAGTTTTTCTTGTCTGAGGGTTCTTTTCTCTTGCCGTCCGGGGATGAACTTTAACTTCTCATCGACTTTCGGCTTGTCTGCAGCTCAATTCTTCTCAGGCTTTCCAGGCAATCTTCTTCTTCACTTGGGCTGGAAGTTCTTCTGTCTTCGACTTGGTAGAACTTCTTCTGTCTTGAGGGTTCTTTTTTGCCCGCTTTCAGGGGTCAGAAGTGAATCATCTTATGTCCGCGTTCAGGAAGGTCCTGCTTTCAGCCCAACTCCGGCTGCATCTCAATCAAAACTGATTTCTGTCGACTGGGGTCCTGCTTATATTGACGCCGCAACAAACTGGGGTGGGTCTGTCGGCGTCAGGGTTTTTCTCGATAATTCCAAAAGCCGTATTAATTTTGTCTTTCCATTATCGTTATTGTTTTCCCCCACTTTCTCGCAGTGCTTTGGTGGGGCGGCGCACATCCATTTCTCTTAGTCTCTCTATGTCAGGTGATCGCTCTCAACCAATCGTTCCCGATCGACCTTTCTTTCTCTTCTTTTCCGCAGCCCACGTGACCGCCTCGTCCAACAGTTATTGATCGAGGTTTTCTTTCCTTCTTCTTCCGCGGTCACGTGATTGTATTCGACCAATTGTTATTGACCGAACACCCTCTCCCTTTTGTTTGGCGGGTGTGGTTATCGTGCTGGTTTAAAAAAAACAAAATCAATTTCGCACCTTTTTGCACGTACGCAAAATGACAATCTTTAGCTTTCTTTCACCTGGACTTTGTCAAACAGCCCGCTGCTAATTAGTCTTGACTTTAGAAAGGTTCTTTTCCGCCTTCTTGGCGCCCTCTGTGGTCCAAAACAATTGCTCTTTTTTTTTACCTCTTTGTTTTTCCTGATAGTCGAAAATCTTAATTATCTGGGTCAGAAATATCTCTACTTTCTTAACGTGGGTGTCCAATTCTTAACAGGTCAATTCCGTATATCGTTTTCACCAGTCACTTCCCCAACCCAAAGACACTTTCTCTCTGACTTAAAATTCATTTCTATTGTTCAAAAAAAAAAAATAAAAATTTCTCTTCTCCAAATTGATAAGGGGTTTTCCATGCAAAAGTCGGTCAGGGCCTCTGACCGACATCTTCGATATCATGTCTTTTTCCTTTCTTTTCTTTTATTATAATTCTATTCTTCCCTTTGTTTTAAAAAAAAAATAAAGTCGACCACATCAGACCTATCTCTACCATCAACTGGGTCATGCGTCATACATTTCTCTTTCTTTCTTTTTCTTCCCTTCCTTTTTTTTTTCTTTTCTTTCCTTCTTCTTTCCTTAGGATCGTCTAGTACATTCTTAGTGAATTATTTTCAACTCAGTTATTTTCCGTTTTTAAAAAAAAAATTAACAACCTGTTTAATAAACTGAATAAGAAAAAAATTAACTCATATTTCTATGAATATTTCCAATAAATGCAAGGTGCCATATTAGATATTAAGGTTTCGGCGTTATTGACAACTTACCTAAAAACAGCAGCAATGGCTTCGATTGGTGAGAAGGCCCAAGATCTACTCAAACTAGAGGGTTATTAAATGAGCGTAGATGGAGGTAGTGAGAAATGAAGATTACAAGAATATGAGAGAGGAATCAGATGCTTTCTGTCGGGATATGGTCATTTTTTCTGGAATTTTGCACTTTATACTTTTCTTCCTGCAGGCTGAACTGTGTCACCATGAAACAACTGGTCAAGTGGATTAAAGTGTTGGTTAAACAAATCTGATAGTTGTGGGCTCAGTCCCCTGGGTCGTGCAATGCATTATTGTCACATTCAGGAGAAACAGAATCGAAACAAAGATTAATGACAACGCTGGGCAGCGACTGATATGAAATATCCCCTAGGAGTGGAAAGTAGAACCAGAAATAATCCCATGGATTGAATAAAAGGGTTGGTGTGAAATTGCAAAATTTACGGCGACAGACACCTGAAGAATGGTGCAATAATTTTCAGCATAACAACCAAGATGAGAATGGCCTGAATAGAACACCTATAATCTAAGCTTATTCGGGTCACACAGTTAGGATCGAACTCATCAGCAATGGTCAACAAACTCTCTTGTTAACTACCACAGTGTGGTCGATTCTCATATATATATATATATATATATATATATAGTGTGTGTGTGTGTGTATGTATGTATGTATATATATATATATATATATTATATATATATATATATATATATATATTATATATATATATATATATATATATATATATTATATATATATTATATTATATATATTATATATATATTATATAGATAGATTCAACCATCTTTGTTTCGAAGTCTGACAGGTCCGATAAGGTCAAACTGGGGGCTGATGTCAAAAAACGACCTCCAGTCTGTTTTTAACTGGGGCAAAGGTTGACTTCTTAATAAAACTAAACAGCTCCCTATTAATCATCTGAGAGGTTCGTTACTTCCTTCCACCAGGAGAGTGGCTCGTTGCGCCTTTCCGAGCTCACGTTTCCGGCTGACATGAAGTGGAATGTCTATATTGAATCCATTGTTATGGCAGCTGCTAAGAAGTTTGTTTCACTGTATTGGGCTAGACAATTTTTCTCTCTTGAATCCATCTTACATATCTAAAAGTCTAAACTATTAGCATATAACTTACGGTTAGGTGTAACCCTAATTTATATATGTTTCGTTTCTCGCACTTCTCGATCGTGGAACTCTCTTCCGGCTCCATGCTTTCTAGTCAATTTTAATCTCCCAAAAAATTACATGTCATGTCAATCGCTTTCTACTGTTTTCCTTTCATTGTTACTCTTCTTTTGTTCTCGCTACTTAGTAAAGTTCCTTTTTCCAAATTCTTCCACATCGTTAACCTTGTATCTTAGTGGCTTTTCTGCCTTGTTTGGGGTGAAATCGGAATAGACAAAATACAAACTTTAACCCATATCCTATTGGATTTTTTTCCCCATAAATGTTGCTCCATATATTTACACTATAAACCTTTTCGAGAGTGAACATTTCATTGAAATATATTGGAAAATGACATTTTCATTCGAATCAAGAATATACAAACTTTAATTCAAATTGGCCAATATATATATATATATATATATATATATATATGTGTGTGTGTGTGTGTGGGTGGAGTAAATATATTACGCATCAGTTTAAACTGATGCCAAGAGGATGTTTTCTGATTTTCAGTCATAAAAACCCAGATTGAATTATTTTTTTTTTTTTTCGATAGCTTCAATGACTAAGCTAAGTTTGGAAATAGTTCATCACAAGAAATTCATATTTCTTTCAAACAGCGTAGATAACTTTAATTTTATCTGAACCTGATTTTAACGAAAGCCGTTTTCAATATACATACTTTCCAACATTTAATTACCAAGACATTGGAATTCTGAAAACCAATTTTGGAGTTTTCCTTTCTATTAACTTATATTCAAGCTAGTAAACAAAGCGAGAAAACGTTATATTAAAAAAAAAAAAAAAAAAAAAATGAGTATTTCGATAGTTGATTAAAATACTTGGCTGGGTATCCGATTTTCAAGACCTGCGCAATAAAATATTCTTCTGTATCACCTAAATTTAGCCTTATGCCAGACAAGAAATTTAGGAGATCGATGATCAAGCCTTCGTTTTTCCTTCGCCACTAAATTTTCCATTGGCTAAATTTACATTTTCTGTTCAAATGTATATTTTACTCTTTTTAGGATGGATATTTGTTTCTAAATTGAAAACTTAAGGTTGGTGACTTTAACAACATACCATTTCGAACTCTGAGAGCCGAGTTCGAATTCCAATCACATCCATTACATTCACTTACGTGCCAATACCCTTGGTAAAGGTAGGTAACCTCTTCTTCTCCCCAGCAATGGGTAAAAATGCAGGTCAGGCCGGGTTCTGTAGCCCTGGATGGAAACTGGTCTACCGCAGAAAGAAACGGCAACCTATTGCGGGAAAAAATCTGCCTAGTCAGTCATATCGAATGATACATGATCGCCTAGGCACATAACTGACTGACCATTTCTTGTTGGGTTCTTAATGTCGAATATGTCTTTGAGAAAAAATTGAATCAAAATAGTATGACATCAGACATGAATATGTTTGCACAAGTGATATAAAAGTAGATAAATGTTTGGTTTATATTCGAGTCATTTAGTGATTTTTCCAAGCGTAGCTTAGATGTGGCACAAGGCCGAAATTAGGGGGTACCCAGTGAGGATCGCACTCGCTACTCAGTCGTAATTGTTCTAGCGAGCCAAGCTTGCTAACCATTACACCGCCTCGAGTTGCCCAATTCGAGTCTTTCAGTATGTACCAAAAATGTGGCAATTGTTTGGTGGACGCTCTGCATAAATTTAAAATGTTCTGTTTCCTAATTTACGATTATCATTGCCAAAAAAGTTATATAATTTTCAAAACATAGCCAGTGATCCGTTTTCTAACTTAGATAAGAGGCAGAATTTGAAATGTCGACATACTCTCCTTCAGTCGATTCGGCGTAGCATATCATGACAATCTTAACACAGAGAACATTTCAAATTCAAGCACTATTACTAACCATCATCATTAATTCACTTAGCGCATTCTGCGCCTCTGTGGTCACTAGTCCTCTCTGTTGTAATTGTAGTTTATTGACATTCAACTCAAAATTGTACAATGCCTTGTAAGTTAGTTTTAAATCGGGGATGGTGAGGTTACTCATCTCAGAATTTCCTCCGTTGACATCTGAGACGCAGCTGCTACGCCCAGGCTCGCGACTGTCCGATGGCTGCTTGGCAAAAGTGGGTTGGGAAGATACTTTGACTTTGATCAGTCGGGTGGGGAAACGTTTCCGACTGTCCTCACGCAGTTTAGCTGGCAGGTCGATTCAATTCACCGGGGTTTGGACGTCGCAGTGCCCATGCGACTTCTTTAAGCCACGCGTAAAAGTTGGATGGATGGCGTAGACCAGTACTATTCTGCATCCCAATTCATCTGAATAAATCAGGGACGACAACTTCACTGCAAAGGTAATACCACTGACGATATTATTAATAAGTAGAAAAAAAATTCGATAGAAACTAAAAAGTACGGAATCGCTATGTAATGTCAATCCTCGTACATAGCAGTGAATACTGGATAATTTCCTCACAGACGAAGTGCAGAAGCAATGAATGTTTCTACAGAAGGATGCTGAGAATACCATAGACGGAGCATGTAAGCAACGAGGATGTTTTAAGGAAAAGGACAACAAAAATAATACTTAGAATCATTTAAAAAAAAAATGTTGAAGTTTCTGGGACACATGCTTGGAAAATTAAACCTTCAGCGAACATAGTGACGATAGGAGTAGTTGGGAAATGGTGTGTAATTTCCTTAATTAGTTGAGTGACAGAAAGGGATGGAAGAATGAGGCGAAATAGTTTTCTTCTTTTTTTTCTACAAACATTTTCACCCTGTATAAGGCCCAAGAGCCATTTTCCAGTGACCTCTTGTGTCTTCAATGCCTATCCGCTTCATTGACAGAAAAACACAGATCAAGTAATTCCAGATCTTTGTCACCATATTTATTACAACGTTTCGGCCGTTGTACACTCCGGCCTTCTTCAGGTGGTTGGAATGTCGAACTGAAACTTTTATTTCGCTCACTGGGGTAGACTGTTCTAGTTCCACATGCCATGTCTAATGGATGTCAGTTATCAGTTATCTCTTGTTAATTCCCCTCTCCAAGTTCTCTACTGCACTGGTAAAAAATGGTTGCTGAAAACATTAGGTTTATAATACCCAGAAATTCATGCACAGATGTCCTTAAGGACAGTGGATAAAGGCGTTAGTTAGATCCAGTGACATGACCCAAAGAGTGTGAGTTCAATATCCGGTTAAGGCAGTATATAATCTATAAAACATTGCTCTACATCTTTCTGGTCTTCTTGAGCATAAATATCGCCTTCCTTGTTATAGTGTCTGTTATAGTGGAACACACCTATTCTATAGTTAATAGACTCTAATAAGTAGGAGTAGCAGTCGCTCAGTGAGTCGATGTCGGACGACCGTTAGTCGGATATTAAAGTATCAGCCACCCCAACTAGATTACTGCGTCATTACCTATTATATCAAGTTCCTAACGTTTTGTACGTCGAACCTATTTTAGGATCGACTTAGTACAAATACAAGCCTCCACTGTGAAACCACTACATAACAACTTTGGCGACGAGGGATTCGAACTCATACGGAGGAAGAAAAACCTTTCGTACACTACATAACAATGTCTTTAAGGAAACTACACTGTTCGTATACTATTTCTAGACTAAATCTGCTGCATAGTTTATAGTACCCGAAGAAGAATTGTTAAGAGAAAAAAAACACAACTGAACAAGACCATTTTAAGCATTCGTTCATGAAATTAGCTTCCTTCTTTTTATGTGCTATATCCTTACATGACGTAGGCGATCATGGCTTTCCACCTCATTCTATCCCTTTCCTCTGCTTCCTCCCCCAGATCACGTCTTGTCATCCACTTGCTTAAGTCCGCTAGGTATGTCACGCGTTGTTCTCCCTTGTCTATCTTTCCCTTTATTCAACCTCTGACTATCAGATACTCCAGGCCCTCTTTCCTCATTATTTGTCCCAGAAACTTCAGCTGCCTCTTCCTGATATCAAGTATAAGCCTCCTCTCTGTTTGCATCCTCCTCAAGACTTCATCGTTACTCATACGCTCGATCCATGATATATTTGGCATCCTTCTGTAGAGCCACATGTCTGTCGCCTCGGGTCCTCTTCTTCATCTTTGAGAAACTAGTTTACCTACGCCATAAAAAAATGGCGGTTATTTTGATTCGTTTTCGGTGTCATCAATTGCTCACATATGTGACTTTTAAATATATTTCTCGAATATTTATAACAATATGTATTAATTCTGTATAAAATAGGAAAGAATGAAGCCATCAGATAAAGTGTAATTGACGTCTCTTGAAATACCATTCAACTATTTTGTATGTAGCTCCCTGAAATCTGAAATAAAATCTTACATGGGATGTTTATAACGTTAATAAAAAAATCTTTAAAATATCCAACACTGTACTGCAAGGACCTAAGTTGTTTAAAACTGTATGAACACTTACTCTCCATTACGTATTGTTTTCATTGCTAAAATATAACATCGATCTACCGCTGTAGTAATTAGAACATTATTTACCAGAAGAACTGATAAAACAGTAATTTGTTTCATTTTTCCCCATTTATGCAGCTACTCGCTTGGTTGCTGTATACGTAATATTTATGATAAATGTCTTCCTCGGTTTATTTACAACATCCTACATGCTCTGTCATAGTTTATAGAATATATAGTTTATTAGGAGTTATAGTTTGTGTGTACGAAGTCTGACAGGAAATGACTGGATCATTTCTGGACAAAGAAAAAATTAGTGCGGGAGTGTGAATGGAACTATAGGTCTGTCTTGGCTACTAGTATCATTTACACTTTTCAAGAACACTAAAAAGTGTCCTTTAGGTAACACCATCAGCTGCATTTCTCGTACTTTTATTTTATTTTTTCTAATTGGAGATAAAAATTAACCATAGTTTATCCCAAGATATCTAATTGTCAAAAACGGACTACGGTGAGTAGTTGGGTGCTGACAGTGTTTTTCTATATACAAACATTGTGTTTGTGTCTGGGGGGACGGAATGTACCGCTGCGTATAAGTGAATGTAAGCTATATATTTGTGTGTGTGTGTATGTATGTATGTATGTATGTATGTATGTATGTATGGGAAGGGAATCTAGACAGACAGTTAGACAGAGATGAATAAACACACACACATATATATATAAACAGAGAGAGAGAAAGAGAGATAGTTAAACAGAGAGAAATAAATAGAGAAAGATAAATAAACAGATATATAGATAAAGAGATAAAGAGTGATAAAAGTGGATACTGCGTTCAACACTGAGAAGCGACAGTCTGTTTCTTACTTGAACGCAAGCTTCAATCCATATATGTGATCTAAAATTTACTGTTTATTTGCTAGCTCGTTATGAATACGTCACAAGCCAGTGTCGTCTCGTTGTCCAATGAAAAACCGCCAATGAGAGTGTTCCCGCTTCTGATTTATTATCTCTGATTGGTTGACAAGAGTATATTCCGGAAAAAAATATCGTACATCACCTATGTATCTGCACCGTATCTCTTAATCCCGTTTTCTACTACTTACGTTACTTTCGCAACTTAAAATGATCCCACCACATTTTGAAGGAGATGAACAAATACGATGCAGACATGTATGTATTATATAGACATGTTGCAAACTTAATAAACATTATACATTAAAATTCTAATTTCGTGCAATTTAAGTATCATATAATTGTGCTTGTCCCTCGCTCCGTTAGTTCGCCCGACCGTTACGTACCTCATAAATAATGGACTATTCCGTTTTGATTGCGTGAAAGGAAAGTCATATCAAAAACGCTACTTGGTTTCAGTCAAAAAATGACAGAACGTGTTTAAAGGCTGTTTCAGTGAAAATGGGAAAAGTTGTCAATTTCAAATCTTTTCATTTGAACCCACTTCTTAAAACAGCGACTAGCATTCATATTCAGAACTGTTATTGCAATATTTTTTCAAATTTGTTAAGCTGAAATATTTAATGATGAGATAGGGGAATTTGTGCGGACATTTTATTTTCGTAGAACATGCTATGAGATTATTCACTTAAGAGTTAAATTTCATCAGAAATTTCAAATAGGAAAACCATGAAATTTTCAGCGGTTAAAACTATTTTTTTTTTCATAATTATTTAACAATCCCCAAAAACGTATCAAATTGTAAAATGTTTTATATTCTTAATTCAGAGTCAATCCATAGACGAGCCGAAAGCAAATGTGTTTTCAGACTTCACCAAAATTAGCTGAGCTGATTAAAGAGTCCAGAAATCATCTGTGTCAGTTTTGGCACCAGTCTTCTCAGATTGGGCAAAAGAAAGAAAGAAGAAAAAATTAAAAAAATAAGTTAATAATGAACAGGTAATTCTGATTGGCCTGAAATTTAATTTGAATGATTAATTAAAAATTGCCCAATAAGAAAACTACAAAAATAAAATATTACCCAATTATTACTTTTACGCGGTTAAAATATTTATTATTTTTTTTAGTTTTACAAAAATAAAATAAATGACAACACAATATGGCCACATTTAAAATCGGTTATTTTTAAATGTGTTAGTTCGTTCCACCAGGAAATGCTTATCTTTTTTTCAATTAAATAAAATGCAACCTATATTTAAAATTTGTATTTTGTAAACGCAGCTTCAACAGGAGGGCTCAACTGTATTCTTCGGAGAAAATGAAATCAGCAAGCTAAGATCGAATCCTGTACACACACACACACACTTATATATATATATATATATATATATATATATATATATCATAATGAAACAATTTGTACAAAGAATTAATTAGCAATATTAATGGGATTAATCGCGAAATCACTTCGCTGACAAGATTTAATGAAACATTGTTACTATCAATTCCTTGAATAAAAAGATCCTTATATTCGAGTTGTCAGATGGAAGACACGTGTCAAGTACTTTAGACAATTTAAAATGGTCATCTTCAGGGCGCAATTTTCCCATACATAGGCAAACAATAAGACGAAATATGTGTAGACCGAAATAAAATATATATATATATATATATATATATATATATATATTAATTTAAGCTATTCATTGACAGTTGAATATACGTTTTAGAGCGTGCTGTGCTGCGAAGCTAGATTTCTTGTTTGAATTTTGGAAAGTTATAAATCTACGAAATTTTCTTGTTATTGTATTTATCTGTTAAAGTGAATTGACCTTAAGTATAAACCAATTAGTAGAGTAAAAATACCTTAGTAGTTTTCCACAGAATTTAAGATTCTGATTATTACTTTGCTGATGTCGCAGATATATTAGAGTGTGCAGCGTATTTTTTTATGTCATAAAGAAACAATTTATACAAAGAATTAATAAGGAATGTTAATGTGATTAATGTATTTGGCATGTATCTTCCATCTGACAACAACTCGAATATAACGAACTTATAGTAAGTTAATGTCTCATTCAGTCTTGTTAGCGAAGTGATTTCGCCATTAATCATATTAACATTGCTTATTAATTCTTTTGTATAATTATATATATATATATATATATATATATATATATATATATATATATATATATATATATACACACTGCACAATAAAATAAAGCGTTTGGAATGGAACTAGATGTTTAAAGGAGGAATAAACCACATCAGCCATTAAGCTTCAAATATTGCAGATTTTATCTGATATTATGTTCAGGTGAGATAACGAATAGACTAATTTACTAAGAGCTACAAAAGACAGAAAAGTGTGGAGAGCCATCATCGCCTACATCCCGAAGATACACGTCACATTAAAGAAAAAAGAATATCGTGATGAAATAAATATTTTAGTGAACTATATGTATTGCATTGAAATTTTAATCGATGATATGGTACAATTTTTCCAATAAAAAAAAGAAAAGAAAAAACGTTACAACGGGATACCTGTACTAAGGAATCGTAGCATACTAAAAGATGTAATTTATTCCCTGTTTTTAGCTTTAGAAGCATGGGGTCGTATTATAGACAAGAGAATACGGTGCAAATTAGAAAAAAACATTTTAATATTTATTCTGAACACTAAATTGCAGTAGGAATTTTAAATCATTGTCATAGATTGCAACAAAAACAAATTTAGCTCTCAGTAACTGTACAGCCGCTTTTTCAGAGCAATAATTATTAAAATGGCTTTAGGCAAATTAATCTTATAGGACTCAAACAAATAACTGCACGGAATAAACAACAAAAATTGATAGCACATATAACTTGAAAAGACGTGATCAAGATATTGATATTCCACTCTGCTTCAAACAAAAGGTTAGGTAGGAAACCTCCATCAGTACTGGAAAAATTGATAACAGTTACTGGATTTGAAAAACCTATTTTTTTTTTTTTTTTTTAAACTTGTTTTTAAGAGAAAATCTTTTATAAATTTCACCCGACATTGACACTGATCGTTTAATGAAGAATCCTTATAAAGAAACATGTTACCCTTAGAAATGAGAAAAGATACCACATTTTAACCCACCCAGTTGGCCAGCGAATGAAGACAAACATGACTCGGGTAGAACTGGCCGTTCAATCAATGAATGCCAAATGTTTTTTTTTAAGGAAATACAGAATGCGGTAGTATATCTCCCGTATACACCTCCCAGAAATGTCTCCCACATAATACTAAGACTTTAGAAGCAATTGTGTTTTCATCTAGCCAATGTCTTACCATTATATGGGCGATATTTCTGCCGCAACCTGTAGTTTATATTTATCGTTACTTTTTTTTTTTATTTCCAACAAGAAGTAAAGGGACAGAATATTCTTTACTCTTCCCATGGCGCTATGTATGTAAATCAATTTGCTCAGTTGCCAAATATGGAGATAAAAATCTCAGATATTTAATTTTCAGCCACGTCAATGTTTTTATTTTATAGTAAGGTTCAGCCGGTACAAGGCTCGGGGGCACGCGTGGTAGAGGGTTACATTAAGAGTCATTTTACATGGACGTGGGGGGAAGATAACGATTAATCTAAGACTTGAACAGGCTAATATTATAGTAATCAAGGAAACATCCTCTGGGGAATATGTTCCACAGACCAGTAGTTCGTGGAAAGAAGTTGTTCGAGTAAAATTGACTTCACACCTATGGAATACAGAGGGAATGTTGGTGGCTTGCTACACTGTAAGTGGCATGGCGGTTCCTGACCGTGAAGGTTAGATATGGCGAAAGCAAGGAACGCAGTACATCTTAACACTTTCCATAGTAGTGAGCAATAGAGCATCGTCAGGCTCGCCACATCCTGCCTATGAGGGAGAAGTTGGAAAATAGTACGTCACCCACAAAGACTCGGACACGCTTTTGGACTATCGAGACTGAAGACTGGGCATCTCCCGCCCAAATATGACAGCAGTATTATATTTTCGGCCTGATTTAGCTCTTTAAAAGGCATGAGGAGTCGGGTACTTCCGTCAGCATGAGGGGTCAGTTACTTGAGTCATTTATGTGACATGCGTGATACATAATTAAGCGATCATGTATCTTTCGATACATGACTGACGAGGCAGATTTTTTTCCCGCAGTAGGTTACCATTTCTTTCTGTGGTGTCGTTCTCCTAGACCAGTTGTCATCCAAGGTTATAGAACCTGATTTGTCTTGTTATTTACCCATAGGTGGGTGAGGGGGAGAAGAGGATTCATACCAAGTAAGTGAATGTAATGGATTCGACTGGAATTTCATTACTCCACCGTGCCTCAGGTACTACAGGAGCCGACCACTTTTTCTGAATATTTGGCGATTGATCGTATGTATGAGTTCCATTTGAGGTCAGGGGTGAGTTTAAAGCCCAATAGTCTCTCAAGGAATGTAGCCTCCCCGAGGGGACATCCATTCATCGTAATTGGCGGTAATTCTGTGTCCGATCGACGATGATGGAATATGAGTAGTTTCGTCTTCGAAACATTGAATGTAATCAGCCAGTTACCCCCCCCCCCACTGGGTAGTTAGTGCTAGAACGGATTTCTGCTATTGATAGAAGCCATATCCTGAGAGAATATCGGCACCACCAAGAAGAACCTCTCGTTCATGGCACTTCTACGATCGGCTAAATCGCAGAAATAACACAAATTTATGATAGACGGAGTATGTGAGTGATCTAAGATTGTTTAAGAGATATTGAAATATCGCTGTTACATCATTAACATTTTCACCAAATGTCATCCCTAAAATGCTTCTCCAATGAAACATTTTATTTTTACAAGTATTCCTTTTTTTTTCTTTAAATAAGAACGGATTAAACTAATCAATGGGATGTAATTTATGATCGGAGGTTAACATTAACTTTCTCAAATACTTGTGGCTTAATCGGTTTTATATGTTAACGAGAGATTTCTGGAAGTAGTGTTTTTTTGTTTTTTTTTGTTTTGTTTTTTTAAGTCGATTTATCATCAAAATGTTTGTAAAAATCAGTAATCTGTAAAAATCCCTGGTTTGGTTTTTGAGTTTAAATTATGCATTTTTTAAAAGTATATTTAATTCATAATAAAAAGAATATTGCAATATTTCAGATTAAATTAAATTTGTTTTATTTTTGGAATAAAATTTATGAATTTATGGGCAGGATCTTTATCGATGTTTTTAATTTTTTTTTTTTTTTATTCGGTTCATTCACACTGTCGAAGAATCCCAGTAACATTTTAAATATCAATTAGCGGCTAAATATAATAAATCAACTATCAGATAATTCAGTTTTTCAATTGCACGTCGCATTGCCTCGTCACGCAGAGGAGATCTTTAAGTTGAAAAGGTTAATAAATAAATTGTTACCCAAAAAGTGAAACAGATCAACTGCATAAAAAGTTGAATTTAAATCTTAGCTTTCTGGTTCGGTCTCAGATTAACGCAATGACAAGAAACAGCATATTATTAATATTATTTTGCAATTTATAGCCTACTATGACAGGCGATTACGTCTCTCTACAACTTCCTACCTTGTGTGGCTATTAAAAGTTTTTCTCCCTTTGATAAGGCTACAGACCGACTTTCCGCTATCAATTTACATAAGCTCGTCAGGTAAGTGGTTCGCTGCCTTCCGCCATCTCTCTTACCTGCAATACGCCCCGTGAGTATTAAATTAATAACATTGACAGGACCCAAAGGGTGTGAGTTCAATACCTGCTTAAAGCGGGGGAGAACATACAGAGGGGAATTAACAGGAGATAAGTGATAACTGACATCCACTTGGGCATCGCACGTGGAACTAGAACAGTCTACCTCAGCGAGCGAATTAAAGGGTTCAGTTCGACATTCCAACCACCTGAAGAAGGCCGGAGCGTACAACAGCTGAAACGTTGTGATAAATATGGCAGCAAAGATGAGGACAATCGTCCGAATAATGTAAATAGTGTACATAATACCTCATCTCAGAAATATAGACCATTTGAACCTGCAAAATTTTAAACGCGATATTAATCGCTATCTACTGTCCTCCTGATTATTCTTTTTTCTCCCTCTCACTGTTTCACACCCTGTAACCCTTTTGGCTTTCGTGCCTTTCATAGGGCGGTACTGATTTAAAAAAAAAATAATACCAATATTGATACCGGCATTAACAAAATTAAATAAAACTGAAGCTAAAGCCCTCAAGCGCGGCGAGTTTTGCTATTTCTTCTTCGATGGATTTCCGAGATAGAAATGATGGTAATATCTTTTGTCTTTCAATTGCTTCATTTCCATTGTTCAAGTCGAAGTCGATAATCTTATGAACGGCTTTTAAGTGAACAAGCAAGCCAGTTGTTACCTCCCCCCATCAGACTTTAGCACTTTTTTTGGCAATTTCGCACTCGACTTTGTCTAACTTTTCAACTAAAATTATTCTAATCACTTGATTTTTTTTTCTCGACATTTTATATAAGGGATCAAAATACTAATTAGCTTAAAAGAAAATATCTTTACACGATTAAAATTGTTCCGCACGTTACTGGAGGCCAGTAAAATTAATAAAAACTAAGGCGTATCATACAGGAACCGAACGCTACTGTACGGCGTGTAGGCGAAGCGCGCTGAAACGAAGTTCCAATTTGAACTATTAGGTTGGTGCAAAAATAATGACGTAATAACGTCGTTTTTTGACGTATTTTTTAATGTCAAAAAACGACATTCTTACGTCATTATTTTTGCATCAACCTAATAAAAAATTTTATTCATCTGAAACTGTTTTCTTTAAATTTCCGAAAAAAAAAAAATGCACTTAAGCATTAAGCCCAATTATAGCTTTATTTTTTAATATTTAACCTACTCATAGAAGGACAATTACTGCAGTGTATATATATATATATATATATATATATATATATATATATATATAGGTATAAAACTAACCTAAACGAAGTAGATTTTCTAGATGTTACCTTCAACCTAAGAAAAGGCACATATAAACCATACAGAAAACCCAGTGATAAACCACTCTGTATACACACATCTTCCAATCACCCGCCTTCTATTATCAAACAGATACCAACATCGATTAACCGCGGGCTTTCCGACAATTCCTCCAATGAATCCATATTTAACAAAGCTAAGAGAGACTACGAAACAATCCTAAAAGATAGTGGATTCCCGGCAACATTCACATACTCATCGCAGAACACAAAAAAAGGCCAACAAAAAAAAGAAATATCATATGGTACAACCCACCGTACAGCAAAAACGTAAAAACAAACGTAGGAAAAATAATCTTTAAACTCTTACACAAACACTTCCCGGAATCAAGCACCCTACACAAAATATTCAACAAAAATACAGTAAAAATCAGCTACAATTGCACCGTGAACATGGCACAAATAATAAAGCACAACAGGAAAATTATTAACAAACCACACGAACAAATTAAACCCACGTGTAACTGCAGAATAAAGAACGAATGTCCCTTAAACGGTAGTTTTTTACAAAGCAACATAAGATACTAAGCCACGATAAAATCACCAGATAATGAAGAAAAAGTATACATACGATTAAGTGAAGGACCCTGGAAACCAAAAAAATTATGTACACAAAACATCTTTGACAAGCAGTAAATATGCGAACAACACAATGCTTTCTAAGTATATCTGGGAAATTAAAACCAAAATGCACATCACACCAAAAATATCTTGGAAAATAAGAAAAAGATCATCAGCCTACAACAACCAATCGAAAACTTGCAAACTTTGCTTTGTGGAAAAAATTAGCTATCATTACCTTTCAAGACCAAAATAAATTATTAGATAAAAGATCCGAGCTCATCTCAAAATGCATACATGAAAACAAATTTTTACTACGTTACTTAAAAATCGAAAACGGAAAAAATAAAATAAATAAACAAAATGACAATAAAATAAGTAAAATAACCCAAACAAATTACCAAATCACATCCGTTAGAATAGACGAAAGAGAATAAATAAAGAATAAAAAACAAAATCAATGAACCCAAATAAATAATGTAAATAATAAACAAATTAACAAACCATTATGACCAAAATATTAGTTAGACTATAAAAATCAAACCAAAAATCGGACGAAAAACATAGCTATAACTGTTATATAACGATAAAAAAATACTACGTTACTTAAAAAATTGAAAACTGAAAAGAGTAAATAAAAAATATAGAGTATAATAATAAAAAAAAAACAAGTAAAATGAATTGACCTAAATTCATTCAAATAAATAAATAAACTAATCCAGATAAACTAACCTGTAGAAAGAAACAAATAAAGATAATCAATCCAAATAAATACATGAAGTAATAAACAAATTAAAAACTGCTTCCGTCAAAATAATAGTTAGAATAAACTACAACCATCAGCTCAAAATTGAATAAATAGAATTTTTACAACGTTAACAAAAATACCGATTAAATTAAAAAAATAAAAATAAAATAAGAATTATATAAGATAAGAAATAAATAATGAAAAGCAAAATAATTGAACCAAAATAAATAAATAAATGAACAGATAAACGACTTCCAGCAAAATAACCGCCAAAATAGACTACCCACAAGGCACCACTGACCGTATATATTAATAGCTGAGCAAAAAAAAAAAAACAGCACTCGTGGCTTGACGATTGCGTCTAGCATGAAACAGACTGTCCCCTTCTAAGTGTTGACATCAATGTTCACTTTTATATTTACACACGCTCTGAGCACTTTATCCCATAAATATAGCACCCCCTTAAGACTATATTTCTTCATTCATTCATATAATATATATATATATATCATATTTTTATTGTTTTAGCTGTTTTATCAATAAAAATTGTTTCATGTCATTTCCGCTTTAGCCAGATTAGCCTGAAGATCCGTTCAGGTAAAACTTAGGTTGGTTTTTCCTGGCTCTTTAGGATTTATTATATAATTGTGTGTGAGATATATATATGTATATGGGCCCCCTTCAAATACCTGTATTG
This sequence comes from Acanthosepion pharaonis, assembly GCA_903632075.3. Classification (NCBI taxonomy): domain Eukaryota; kingdom Metazoa; phylum Mollusca; class Cephalopoda; order Sepiida; family Sepiidae; genus Acanthosepion; species Acanthosepion pharaonis. Next base: position 345,363 of record CAHIKZ030002169.1, read on the forward strand.
TCTCTTCGCTTCTGATATCGATTTGTTTACCGGCATTTCAATATCAATAGTCGTCCCTAATACGAATAGAAAATTAATTCAGAAAATATGCAAAAATAGAAATGGTCGTAAGACAAGAATGTGTCTGATCAGATTTAGTGAAACTTTACCATGAACCAATCCTGAGGAACCCAGGATTCATTATCTTTATAATATTAGATATGCAGATAACACAGTTTTGACTGCAAACGTAGAAAGGAAACCAAAGAAACTCTACAAGCGTAGAAAGTACTAAACATCAACTGTAAGTAGACAAAATATATAGCCAAAATGCAAACTACAAATTGTTGACGCCAAAATTTCAATGTCATATTTCATGTTATTAACCGAATTTCCATTATTTATTGTAAGTGTGCGTATTAAGTTCACCTTGTGTGCAAAATACATCCGCTAGCTGGCTTTTCTTAAGACTATAAAAGGATGGAAACAAGCTCTCTCTTCCTCTTTTCTTTCTCGAATGCGGTAGGTAGAAGTGTTCTCCAGTCTTTTTTCGAGGAGGGCTGGGTCTCCCGGCTATGTGGTGCATTTCCATCATGCATGCACTCACACACACACATTATATATATATATATATATATATATATATATATATATATACTCTTTTCAGTTATATCTGTATACACTACTCTTTTCTGAGTCATGTTATTCGTTATATAAAAATACTTCCATGTATGGACATCTATTCCTGAAAATGTTGAATTTAGTCTCTCCGATGGCTGTCAAATTAGTATCCTCCCAAACCTGTAGATACACTGCATACCTGTGAAGGGTGTAATTAGTTACGGAACATGTACAAATTTATAAAGACAAATGTTTTAAACAAAATTCAACACTATTTTAACGATAGCAAATCAGGACAAAATGTTACAAATGAGTGCCGTTTGTTTAAAACTGGACAGAACGAGTCACTTTATGTTAAGTGCGCAGATATTGCATTAAATCGTCAGATTCGACTCCGTATTTATTTTTGATACCAGGAAAACATGAAGTGGCCAATAATCTTATAAACTGTGTATTTACAGCTGGGTAGCTTAATTGATCATTTTACAAACCGTCATATAATCTACTTAATCTAGCAACAAAGGGACGCTGCGCGCTGTCGACCTCTCTGACTAACGTTTTCCCTTAATTTTCATCAACACCGATGCTGGTGTCATCAGTCGTCCAATTTGACCTTATCGAATATATCAGGCTTGCTAACAAGTCGTGAGAATGCTGATGACATAACTATTTACTCCTGTTTTACTAGTAAGTGTGATATGTTCGATAAAGTCAACTTGGCAGCTGATCTAACAAAAATTACCTTCAATCTGTTATCAGATGTGGAAGGAAATGGCGTGTTAATTTTAACGTCTACAAAACGAAACAACTCTCTTTTAATCATTTCAGATAACCTGTTTTGCCTTCCGTCAACATGGCCGATGTTAACCTGCAGGAGAATGACTCATTGTGTCTTTTAGCTCTAACGTTTTCCCTTGACATAAAGTGGAAGGAGTATACTGAATCCAATGTTAGTTCTGCTCATAAGAAATTTGGTCGTGCTAGACAGGTTTTCCCGCCAAAAATCTTAGAATTTATAAGTCGACTATTCGTTCGTTAATAGAATATGACTGTCACAGCTGGTCTGGTGCTATTATTATGTATTTAGAGATTCTTGATAAATTACAAAGAAATATCTGCAATCTTAATGGTTCTGACCTGGCACATCTGCTTCAGTTACTTTTCACCCGCTTTAACGTAGCTTACTTGTGCTTTTTCGATAAACATTTTTATGATAATTGTTCCATTATTCTTCCTTCTCTGGCGCCTCTACATTACTTATTTAAGCGCAGTACTAGATTGGAAATTAGGTCTCATCATTTTACAGTTGAAGTGGCTCGATGTAACCGTAAGTTCTAGGCTAAAAGTTTCTTTACTCGCTTGTGAAACTGTCTTCTGGCTTTGCACAAAAAAATTGTCTTAACTCCAGTTCTTTTATTCTTCTCTCTCATTAATATATTCCATTTTCTCGTATTCTTTCACATTCAGTAATAATTGGTATTTTTGTGGCTTTACTACCTTACTTAGGATGAAATGATTAAAATAATCGAATTGGTATTCTGAAGGAAAACGCTAAGTTGCGAGCCTGTTACAACTTCCTTGCTATTTCCATGGCAAATCTTCAGATTAGATCTGCTATTTACCTTCGCTTGTTCAATCATTCTCAGCTACCGCTCGCTACGTGACACACTTGCTTCTTTTCTGTTTATAGTTGTTCTGGACTACGTACTGCGTATTTCTCTCGACAACCTGGAGTGAAAACGGCTCCTTTTGAAACCTTGCCAGAGTAATCGGTATCCTTCACAATATTTCATTGACTTTGACTGTACCGATGATATTGCATTAATTTATCAATATATCAAGGATGCAGAATCCTTGCTGCAATCACGCGAGCAAGTCAGTAGCTAACCTGGTAGGTATGTATTACAAAGCAAGACATGATATATCAAAAAATTCCTTGCACCATCCGATTTAAAGTCACTCAATGATACATCTATTAAAAGAGTTGGGAACTTCAAATATCATAATAGATAACATAATAGATTCTCAAAAAGACTTCAATATCCGAAAAACTCTGGCATAGGATTCCTGTAACAAATTTCACAAGATTCAGCGTTCGTACCTTCCATCTTCTTTAAATGTTCAAATCTTTCGAACACTGACTGAACCAGTCCTACTGTATGGATGAGAAACTTGGACATTATTCGTCTTGAAATACGACTGGATGGAACATATATCTACTTTTAAAAAGTCCAGGACAACAGTTGGAGATTCCATGCAATGCTTAACACAATTTAAGGAGACTTAAGACCAATGCCTCCTAAACTCAAACAAAAACTATTACAGTTTGCCGGCCACTGCCACCGAGCTGAGAGGGAAATCATCTCATTCTTTTCCTATGGCATCCTTCCGGAATTTTCTTATGAAAACTGGCTTTACCAGACACCGTAGCTGAGGACTCACGGTTGGACATTGGGGATCTGGGGACAGCGATGCAGGACCGAACGGTGTGGAAAGGGAGTTCTGACCAACCTATAGGGAGGTCGGAGTATGAGGATGAAGGAAGACGTACTCAGGCAACTTTTTTCCCCGAGAACTACTACTTTGAAGAAAAAACTCCCTCGTGGATGCTTCCCGGAAAACTTGAATCCTAACCTCTTCCAGTCAAAAATCAGTCGTTATCTATAATCTTTGTCCTTAGAATCTTCACTCTGCCTCTTCTTAAATCTATATCACATTCAGCAATCCTCTACCTTGAGTGGCTCTTCGGCTTTTTACTGGATAAACTATAGTTAAATATTAATACTTAGCTCTTGTCATCTCTGAGTTGCTAATATGTTCTTTTATCAACGTTTTTTAACATATAAACCGTCGCAATATGATTTCTCTTGACAAAACAACAGAAAACAGTAGCTACTTGAAATCGCATTAGTTATTTTTTTTAGGGGGGTATTGGATTCAAAGCTCTTTTTTAAAAATCTCTTTCTCTCTTGCAAGAAAATGTTTCTTGCTTAATAAAACCTTTCCCTTAGTAAAGTTGTGAACTCTATAATCATTGTTCGTTGACATTTTCCTTATCTATTAAGATAAAAAAAAAACAAAATCGTAATTTCATTCGCAGATTAAACAGGGCCGATAACTATATCTATCACATTTCCAGTTTTTCTTCATAGAATGACGTAAATACAATGTCTCGTTCTACTGTTCAGTTCGCTTACTATTTTTCGGTCTAGAAAAAAAAACAAACGCTTATGGAAACTGATATTGTTTTGCGGTATGGAAAGTTTGAAAATAAATACATCAATTCTCCAAGTCTGACGGCGAAAAGAAACAAAGAACGTATTTTTTTTCTCTGTAAATAATCACGAGATTGTTTTTCTGCTTTCATCTATTATGTGTAGATGACGTAAAAGTTATCGGTGCAGAAATTGGCTTCGACGAACCGAGTTCAAAAGCTGGCCTCGTCTGTTGCGCCAACTTTCGCACAAATGCCATTGAGAAAAACCTGATAACATTTCCCCCACCGAGCATTCCATGAGTTAAAAAGCAACGGAGACTGGATTATATATCTTGGGGGTGGCAGCTTCTCTTAGAAGTTTACTCTGAATTCTAAAATATAGGGAAGGCAACATATAAGTATCCCACGACTTTTTTCCGAAGGTGTCATAGCAATTCCAATATAATAAAGTAACAGAATCACTAGAAAGCGACGCTCGTCTCGGTTTTTGAAGAAGGAAGATAGAATTTAAAAATGATTTCCTGAACTAGAATTAAATGGTTTGTTCTAGGCTCAAACTGGAAGCTGACTACTAGAAGAGAAAGAGAATTTTAGGCACGCAGTGAAAGAGCTTTGAACAAAAAAATGTGGAGAAGAACAGTTTTCTGTCAATCTTTTAAGTGGGATTTACTTGACCCCCCCACTGAGTCAGGTTGTTATACAAGGTCAGTTTTTAACGTGGGGACCCGATGTTTTTAACTCGGGCTGCTGGTCCAAACTGGTCTTAGCTGGTCATAGCTTGACTGTTTAGTCACAGTTGGTATTAGCTGGTCATAGCTTGTCCAAGCTGGTCAGTCCGTTCAAGCTAGTCATAGCTGTGGTACCACCAGCACAGGGACGGATCCCAGTGCCAGGTAAGTAGATAATTACTTGACCCCCCCACTGAGTCAGGTTGTGATACAAGGTCAGTTTTTAACGTGGGGACCCGATGTTTTAACTCGGGCTGCTGGTCCAAACTGGTCTTAGCTGGTCATAGCTTGACTAAGCTAGTCACAGTTGGTATTAGCTGGTCATAGCTTGTCCAAGCTGGTCAGTCCGTTCAAGCTAGTCATAGCCGTGGTACCACCAGCACAGGGACGGATCCCAGTGCCAGGTAAGTAGATAATTACTTGACCCCCCCACTGAGTCAGGTTGTGATACAAGGTCAGTTTTAACGTGGGGACCCGATGTTTTAACTCGGGCTGCTATCCAAACTGGTCTTAGCTGGTCATAGCTTGACTAAGCTAGTCACAGTTGGTATTAGCTGGTCATAGCTTGTCCAAGCTGGTCAGTCCGTTCAAGCTAGTCATAGCCGTGGTACCACCAGCACAGGGACGGATCCCAGTGCCAGGGAAGATTTGACCCCCCACTGAGTCAGGTTGTGATACAATGATGGGGACCTGATGTTTTAACTCGGGCTGCCCCAAACTGGTCTTAGCTGGTCATAGCTTGACTAAGCTGGTTAGTCACAGTTGGTATTAGCTGGTCATAGCTTGTCCAAGCTGGTCAGTCCGTTCAAGCTAGTCATATGGTACCACCAGCACAGGGACGGATCCCAGTGCCAGGGGTAGATAATTATTGCTGAGTCAGGTTGTGATACAAGGTCAGTTTTAACGTGGGGACCCGATGTTTTAACTCGGGCTGCTGGTCCAAACTGGTCTTAGCTGGTCATAGCTTGACTAAGCTAGTCACAGTTGGTATTAGCTGGTCATAGCTTGTCCAAGCTGGTCAGTCCGTTCAAGCTAGTCATAGCTGTGGTACCACCAAACAAGGGACGGATCCCAGTGCCAGGTAAGTAGATAATTACTTGACCCCCCCACTGAGTCAGGTTGTGATACAAGGTCAGTTTTTAACGTGGGGACCCGATGTTTTAACTCGGGCTGCTGGTCCAAACTGGTCTTAGCTGGTCATAGCTTGACTAAGCTAGTCACAGTTGGTATTAGCTGGTCATAGTTTGTCCAAGCTGGTCAGTCCGTTCAAGCTAGTCATAGCCGTGGTACCACCAGCACAGGGACGGATCCCAGTGCCAGGTAAGTAGATAATTACTTGACCCCCCCACTGAGTCAGGTTGTGACACAAGGTCAGTTTTTAACGTGGGGACCCGATGTTTTAACTCGGGCTGCTGGTCCAAACTGGTCTTAGCTGGTCATAGCTTGACTAAGCTAGTCACAGTTGGTATTAGCTGGTCATAGCTTGTCCAAGCTGGTCAGTCCGTTCAAGCTAGTCATAGCCGTGGTACCACCAGCACAGGGACGGATCCCAGTGCCAGGTAAGTAGATAATTACTTGACCCCCCACCACCACTGAGTCAGGTTGTGACACAAGGTCAGTTTTTAACGTGAGGACCCGAGTGTCTTCACTTGAGCCGCTGGTCTTAGCTGGTCATAGCTTGTCCAAGCTGGTCAGAGCTGGTCTTAGTCATAGCTGGTCCAAACCCGAGCCGGTCCAGGCTAGTCGTAGCATGTGATACCCCCAGCAACAGGGCCGCAGCACAAGTGACAGGTAAGTATCTGTCAAATCTTTTAAGTAGGTAGGGTTAATTAAATAAAAGGATACTTTCGAACAGAACGTGCCGCCAACAGGCCATGGTCTCTGTGCCACACTGAGCAAAGCCTAGTCTGGCACAACAGTACCTGGTTGGTGATGTTCTATTGAGAAACGGACTCTTCCCACAGTGATAATGGCTTTTACTGTGGTAGCTCGTTAACTACAGCCAAGCGCACTTGATAGTTTATTTAACTTATCACTGATACCGTTGGTTATAACGCCTAACTAGATACGACATGGCTTGAAGCTATCAGTTGTGACGTAAGGGACTGCATCTTTAAACTAAGATAAGTCAAAGGGGAAAAGGTTATCTAGACATTTTGGTGTTATAGTATCTACTGTACGAACGAGTAGTGTCATTGTGATTTTTTGTGAAAAAAAAAAAATGGATAAAACGGAGGGTGGGATCAGTGAGTGACTTTTTAATTTAATGTCCCTTCAGGATTTAGACAATCATGACTCAAAACAGATTCCCTTGCTTAATTTATATTAATTGCTAACAATTCTTGAGAAAGAGTGAAGTGGTTTCCCATTGCCTACTCTATAGTTTGAAAATCAGATTTATTCGTTTTCAGACATATTGCTACTCCTGTTATATAACCCATAAGTAGTAGTAGTAGGAGAATTGTATTTATGCATTACTCAAAGGCATTTGTACAAAAGTGAACGAAATTAACGACCACGGGATTTGAACACTTTTTCTTTTCTTTTAATGTGCCTTGTTCTTTCAGGACGTAGGCGATCATGGCTCTCCACCTCTTTCTATCCCTTGCAGTCCAGTGCTTTCTGCATTCTGTTGAGGATTCTTCTAGACTCGATGAATTAATTATGATATATACAGGCGTCTTCAAAAGTAATTATAATGTATTATACAGTATTATACCAGTATTGCTGTGTTTGTATAATTAATATACTATGTTTTATGCTTCATTACTGTTGAACTAATTTCGCATAAGATACAATATAATTTCAAGGTATGCTAAAGATATGGACTAAAGTGTTCAATATCAGGGATGGGACGTATGTCAATATAAAAGTTAAACGCAATCACTCTGACCTGGGGTGGTAGCACAAATCATATGGTTTGTATTGCCTACTATTATTGTCTTAACTAGAGAATTATTACCAATTACTTGTAAGTGACAGAGAGTAGGAAGTGAACGAGAGCTACTCCAGTCATATCCTTTTCAGACGTACATGTTCATATTGTGACGAAAGTAATCACGTAAGAATCTTTGATGGAAAAACTCCTTTTCTTTACCCGGAAATTTCGCTTTGTCTTTAATTGCTGATTAGTCAGTTCACGTACCAAGGAAAAGTCACAGCCTCACCTTTCTTTTTTCTCTTTTCCGAGACCATCGACCTTCAGCTGACCTTTATCAAATATATCTTATTTCAGAAATACGATATATTTTCAGCATGTGTGGTTGTCTTTTATGTAGATTTTTTTATGTACTTTACCATAACATAATGTCTTCCATTTTACACACACACTATTACTAAATCACAAGTTACATTCCCAGCCCTATTTATCGTTGTCATCGGAGCATTTCAGTATTCTTCAACTTTTGGCTAAGTGGCTAGATCAACTGGACCGGCCTAAGTAATTACTTCTCCAATTCTGAATCCCTTTCTCGATGGTCACGTATCAGTTTCCGTACGATAAGGGTCCACGTTCTTTTTGCTTTTTTTTTTTTTTTTTTTTTCTTTGCGTTTTGCGATTGCATTACGCCAAGGAAAGTTAAGCAATAAAAGAATAACTTATAAGTGTTAGAAATGGGTTTCGATATTTTCCCAAATCTTTCTAATCTGCCAGCTCGGAAAAAATAGTCGAGGGAAATGTATTTGTTCTTTATTTCACAAATTTCTTCTCCAGATGAGCAATTCGATAGCAAAATAAAATTAATGTTATAATAACGCACACACACACACACACACACATATATATATATATATATATATATATATATATATGTGTGTGTGTGTCTGTCGGGTGTAACTGCAAAATTGTCCAAATCGTGGAAAAGCAAAATTGTCCATTTGTTAGATTAAAATCTGAACTGTTATTTCTTAGAAATGATTAAAGATATCTCACTGGAATTCTCCAGAGTTTTTATAACACTTTTGGGCTCTGCTTCGAGCGAGAAGAATGCACAATTACTCTCCAAGCTTAACAGAAGAATCGTGATTAACTCGGGCATAAACGAAAATTACATGTTCATCATTAATTAATCATAGGTAAGGATCAGAATCTCATAAAGATTAAAATTCATTTCAAATATATATTATTCCAGGATCATTTTCGAACTTATTCAAGATAACCTTCACCCTCTCTAACCTATTAAATTTCTGTTCTGGAGTAACAAAATGCTAAACATGTTTCACGTACGATTTCATTTTCTAGTGTTTTTTTTTGTTTTTGTTTTTTTTTCACTACTCTTTGGACTGTCATAGCTGAAACTCTTTTCTCACGTGCTAAAGGTTTTATGGATTCAGTTAGATCTTTTCTAGTTGATCTCTTTAGCTCTAAGTTGAAATGATCATCCCTCCTCCTGTTATGTCCTCCTGCTACAGTTTTCCTCTCCTTCTTTTTACTCTTATTCACCCTTCTATTGATGGATCTTCAATGGACTGAAGATGGAAGCCAGATGAATGTTGTCCCATTACTGAAGGCCCGAATGAGCTTTTCCCTCTCACCATTGCTCATTTGGGAAAACAGTGGGTCTGACATAGATTTTTACCAGTTCTCGCTAAATAGCTCAAAGGGTTTTTCATTGATTTTTACGACAAATGGTGTCAAGATGGCTAAATAGCTTATCTGAAAATCTGGGGAAAAGATACTAAATTATTGGGTTTTTTTGGTTTTTTTAGATATTAAATATTTTGGATAACTTTGCTGATACACCTGATATATATATATATATATATATATATATATATATATATATATATATATATATATATATATTTGGCCCAAAGGATAAAGGCGTTAGTTAGATCCAGTGACTAGAAGCAGAGAGTTGAGTTCAATACCAGGGTACAGCAGTGGTGAACGTAAACAAAACTTAGATAGTTGATTTAAAGGGAAATAACTGATACATACATTAGAGGCATGGCAGGTGGAACTAGAACAATCTACCTCGGTGGGCGAAATAAAGGGTTCGAGTCGAAATTTCAATCGCCTGAAAAGGCAGGAGCGTAAAACGGTCGAATCTTTGTGAATATGGCAATGAAGATGAGAATTCCGTATAATGTAAATAATCATAACACCTCATCTGCCTTTGTTTCGGAGTTCGCTATTTACCCATAGTTGGGACCCTAAGAGGTGCTACCACCCAAGGTCAGCATGGACCTGGGAAAAATAGCAATCCAGCGGTGGTTCCATGCTCCTCAAAACCTCCAATCTCTCGGATGAGAGGCCTTGCTGCCGGATGTAGTTTAATGTCGTACCCACGACTATATTCCAAAAGGAAAAACCTATTTAGAAAAACTAGCATTCGAAATCACGGTTTTTGCCAGAGCTCGAACACCAACCGTTATATTTGGAAAATACATTATTTCAGCATCTAAGAATAGCGCATTTTGTTCATTCGTTCTGTCTAACAAAAGGCTACAAGTGTTGATCATCTAATGGTGATCAAACTGATTACAGTAATAATGTCCTTTTCAGGTTAGTTTAACCTCTAAATGGGGAGTTATTCTCTTTTAGACATTTCCTATTCCCTGATGTTTTTGATTTTCATCCACGATGGCTATTCAACTGGTGATGGCGTTATTAAAAATCACTTAAATTGGCTGACTAAATGGGAACCTGCGTGGTTCCAGTATTTGCAGGTAGCATTCAATCAATAATCAATATGATTCGGGAGGAAAAAAAATCCCAGTAATAACTTCGATCCACCCAAAAGTAACGTTGTCGCTTTCGTTTTTACGGATTTTAATCTTCAGCTTTCTGAAATAGGCATGTTTCTTAAAACTTAAGTGAGTGTTTGTTTTTTTTTTTGTTGTTTTTTTTTTATTATTTTTCAATTGTCTTCCTCTCCTACCTCATCGATCTGTCACTGGTCGAACTTCTTTTAAAATTGATAAAATTTTATTATTATTACTACTACTACTAGTAGTAGTTTTAACCCGTGATAATTTCGCGGTTTTCCTATTTTAATATTCTGAACAAACGTAATTCTTAAGTTAATGCTTGAGCAAGCTCATGGCGATTTCTACGACAAGAAAATTTCCGTAGAATGGCCGCTATCGAATCGGTAAATATTTAAGGTTAATTTTAACAATATATTGCAATACCAATCATTAAAATGTATTCTAGTCGTTATTTCAAGAAGTGGTTACATTTGAAAAGATTTGAAATTGATACTTTTTCCATTTCCCTGAAAAAGCCGTTAAACACCCCCCTATCTTCCCTTACTTTCATTTTCTCACTGACTCCACCCGATCAAAACTGAATAGTCGAATATTTATGAGGTATTGGTAGGAAGTAACGGTCGCGCGAACTACTGACGTGTGAGATAAGCACAATTATAATAGGTTTATTAGAACACGCAAAATCGATCAGTGTTTCATAATAGTCTTTCTTTAGTTTTATTTCTTTTTCGACCTTGCTCTCTGATGTAATGGAATAACCTGTCACCCCCATGAGTGTTTATACCATAGGTAGTAACTACATATAATTATCTGTAAGTCAACGGACTACAGACACTAGCCGAAATCTTTTTCGGCTAAACAAGCAGAGAGGAACTCGGACAAGGCTCCGCTGAAAGGTAGTCTCGTTCGGGGAGGTATACTGACCCGTTTAGGGGGGTTCAGAAAGGGAATATTTTTTTGCCGAGCGTACGAGCTCGGAGAACCCATGTTAAACCCGGCCTTGTGCCACATGTGACCCTCGTGGGGGTGGCTAAAAGCTTTTTCGGCTGTACAGTCAAACTCTCTGCCTTCGGGCAAAGAGGAACCCAGACGAGTCTATGCCGAAGGGCAGAGTCTCGTCTGGGTTGGTAGACCGACCCTACTCCGTTTTTTACGGAGTCTACGGGAAGTTTTTGCCCGAGCCTACGGGCTCGGATACCCCACGTTAAATTTGGCCTTGTGCCACATCTGACCACATGGGGTGGTTGGTAAATATTCTAGCTGAAAACCTTTTCGCTGGCTGTTCGAACTCTCTGCCTCTGAGCAGAGAGAAGCCCGGACGAGGCTTTGCCGAAGGGCAGAATTTCGTTCGGAGAGGTATTCCGACCCGATTCCGTTTATGCGGGGTCTACGGGGAAATTTTGGCCGGGAATACGGACTCGGATGTCCCACGTTATACTCGGCCTTGTGACACATCCTACCTCGTGGTGAGGCTGGTAAATATTGACATACATAGTCTTCATAAACTTAACTTTTAAAACAAATGGCCAAGAAATGATGTTTTTTTTTTTTGTTTTTTTTTTAAAGATAATTTTACAAGCAATAGCGTACATTGGATTTCTTTTGACAGCAAAATAACCTCTTTCTTGTACTAGATAGACAATCTTAACCATTCGGATTTTGTCTGTATTTCACATATTTATAAGTAAGGTCATTACCATTTATATAACATGTTTCTAGTTCCTTTTGTAACTGAGTCACCCGCTCTCAAGCGCCTCAGTATGTCAGCCGTCAGTAAATAACATTTATCACTATACAATCTTAGGTATTTCCAGATATGCCGTTACCCTCTGTAGTATTAAAAAGTAACTGAGATCTCTTTCACCCCTGTTGAGAATGGAACAGTCGACTGTAGATAAAAGCAGCTGATTTTTCCTTACATGTATTGATAAAGTGGAATAAAGCTTATCTTTAAATTCATCCTGCTTTCTGTTTTCACTAAACCCTGGAAGAAAGAATGCGGTATTACGATTCCGTAATAAAGTAATGAAGTGAGGAGGCACGGTGGAGTAATGGAGTGAGGAATCGGAGAGCCGAGTTCGAATTCCAGTCGAATCCATTACATTTGCTAAAAAAGGTATGAATCCTCTTCTTCTCCCCCCAGCTATGGTTAAATAGCAGAACAGACCGTGTTCTGTAGCCTTGGGTGGCCACTGGTCTACAGCAGAAAGAAATGGTAACCTACTGAGGGAAAAATCTGTCTCGTTAGTTATGTATCGAAAGATACATAATCGCTTAAGCGTGTATCACGTATGGGACATAACTGAATAAAAAATGCGGTATAACGATTCCATAATAAATAATGCTGTATTACGATTACGTAATAAAGAATGCTGTATTACGATTACGTAATAAAGAATGCTGTATTGCGATTACGTAATAAAGAATGCGGTATTACGACTTCGTAATTAACAATGCGGTATAATTATTCCGTAAGAAAGAATGCGGTATATTGATTATGTAATAAAGAATGCGGTATTACTATTACGTAATTAGAATGCAGCATTGCGATTACGTAATAAAGGATGCACCATAATGATTACGCACTAAAGAATGCGTTATTACGATTACGCAATAAGGAATGCGTTATTACGATTACGTAATAAAGAATACTTTCTTACGAATACGTAATAGAGGATACGGTATTACGATTACGTAATAAATACTGCGGTATAACGGTTGCGTAATAAATATCATATAACGATTACTTAATAAATAAGGCGGTATTATGTTTACGCAATAAAGAATGCGGTATTACGATTACGCAATAAAGAATGTGTTATTACGATGCGTAATAAAGAATGCGGTATTAGCTTACAAAAGTTCCTTAGTAATTATAGGTTTCTGTTTGTAAGCCATTATTAGACCGCGTTCTTGAAAGTGGTGTGGTGAGGAGTAATGGCGTAAATTACATTTCTTTTGGCGCTAAATTAATTCCTGTCTTGCATTCGATTGTCATGCTTCTAATTTCATTTGTAACTCAGGCATTCTCAATCACCCTCTGTATGTCACCCGTCAGTAAATAATATTTATCATTATCCAATCCGGAAAATTTACATAGACTCATAAAACGCCAAATAATTTCTCTATATAATGGAATAAACTGTAACTTATATAGCTATGTAAATAGAAAACTTTTACCACCGAATCATATTATTACGATTTTCTGCAGAAGCCGTCTTCACTAGGCCAACATCAACCAGCAAAAGATAATGTGAAGAATTAAAAAAAAAATAACCTGATTTGATCCAACTGTGTCTATTTTGATGCTTCAAAAATACTACTTTCGGATTGGTTGTATGTGACAGCCGAGTGCTTTAGACTCGATTTTAACATTTCATTCGAAGTAATTCCTCACGCGAAACAGCGCCATATTGAACCGAACATTACGAGAAAAGAGAAAACGAAAAATGACAACAACTCCTCACATTTCTGAATTACTGTCAGTTTTTCCTTACTTCAAAAGTTTTAATATTTGCTCTGTGAAAGCTGAGAGCATCAGCAGTTCTTTGTAGTAACAAATAATTCAAATTCTTATTTGTCTACACATCCACTTTCATAGAGTATTGTTTTCGTCATTAACAAAAAAATAATGGCTGTCGAACTGGCTGATACGTTTGGGGCCAATCCAATTCAGATCTTTCGTTGCCTCTCTCTCTCTATCTATGCATATATATATATATATATATATGTATATATATATATATATATATATATATATATATTAATTACCAATTGTAGACAACATCACATATTCCTTGAGAGAAATCAGAGAAAGTAAACTTCCATCAGTTAAACTTTGTACAAACCAAGTACAGTGTAACTTCGGTTCACGAATTTAATTCTTTCCTGAACGCCGTTCGTTCACCGAAACTATTTTTCCAATAGGAATCAATGTAGAGAAAAAAGTCACAGTACAATAAAAAAAGAAAAGCACGCCACAACACACGAATGCATACAAGGCGATCGACTCAGAAATTATTAGGTTCGGGTTGACTCAGTTCTGTAATGTTCGATAACCGAGGCTTTTTCATCTCGAAAAACAAAAAAACAATTTCTTCGTCATGTGAGAAGTTCGATAACCGTGGTTGCACTGTCTTATAAATAATGAGCTTATGCTTTTTAAAAAAAAAAACATTCCTCTTGTATAAATGATTGGTAAGTTTCTTTTACTAAAGGCATTGAATGTTTCCTTAGTTAAACTTATTTACTAAGTGATTTCTGTGTTGAATTTCCAGTAGATTTCCCAAACAAAGAGTGTGAAGTGGGAACCCATCTGATGGGTATTTTCAACCTTTCGTCTAAATCTGACATATCTACCCTTTTGACAAAGTAAATTGGACCTATCCTTTTCACTTTTTGACACAAGTGTAAACCGGAACCGTGCCTACCCCTTTTGACCCGAATGTAAATCGGACCGATACCTTCCACCTTTTGACACGAGTGTAAACAGGAGGCATGTGTACATATTTATTAATACATTGTAAGTTTTGTTTTGATATATCGGTAATTTAACCAGCAAAACGGTTATCAGATGAGGCGCGATGACTTTTCCTCCGCATTAATTGATTTGCTAGTCCAGCTTTCAAACAGTTACCCCAACAGTAAGATCAGCAAATATGATGTTTTAAATCAGTTTCTTTGGAATATCTGAAAATTAAATAAGTACGCTTAGTGTAAAAGTAAATATATTCAGTCTATTTGAACGCCACAACCTGAGAGAAATGGACGTGTATCGTTCGCCCTTTTATCTATCAAGTGAAGGGCTACCGGCTTTAAAAATCAACAGGATTTTGACTTTTACTTAACTTTGAATATAACCCAATAATGTTAAGTAATTTGCTTAAACAGAGGTATTGGGTGCCCAAAGAGGATAGACCTGATTACTTAATAATAATATCCAACCAGGTTAAGTGCACTAGCTAATAGCTCCTGCTGACATAGCGAGTAGGTACATAATTTTCCAACGTTTAGAATATTGTATAGGGCACCCAGAGTGGATAGAAGTGACGGCTCAATCTCGGTCAGAACTAGTAACCGCACTAACCCTTTCTCCTTGTTGGTGGCTGGTTGGATGATTTTTACCACCTATCGATTTTGATAATCTAATATAGAATTTTGTATAGGGTTACAAGTGAATATCAAACTCACAAGCCAGTAATTATAGTCAACCGAACTAGACGAACTAACCATAATCCCACACCAAGATGCCTATTTGATCTCGAGTATTTACCGTGAAATGCACAGCTATCTAACGTAACATCGTCGAAAGCAAGGCTAAAGCAATGGGACTGAACTGAAGAATATATTCTGCGAATTACGAGTCTTTAAAATTTCTCTTACTAAAATCTGCTCTAAGCTAGGCGCCCTTAACGTTCTTTGTTTTCTGTAACTGAGAATATATATGCAACGATTTATTTCATCACCCACAGAAATCACAAGCAGACGATCAGTCTTTAAAAAAATAACCTCACGCTTACATGCGAGTGAATCAATTTGTTCAGCTATATCAGTACTTTACACTGGGACACCTCAAGTATTAAGAAACAGTCCAAACTCCCACCATTAAGTGGAACATAGAGGTACTGCCTTGAGGTAAGGAAAGAGTTGAACTATTATAATTTGATAGGAAGTGGCAGAATAAGATAAAAAAATGATGATTCAAATGATTCTTATGACAGTTTTATATAACCATTACAATAAAACAATAATTATCCTCTGGTGCCAGTAGTTGGAATTCGATTCGAACTTCATTTGGTTTGCTTTAATTCAAGATTAACTTAACGTATTTTTCTCTATGGCATTTTACTCCCGGACTGTCTTCAATTCTCTGTGCTTTTTAGCTCTTAATAAAGTTCGTATTTTTGTTATCTTTCATAAATCTTGTTCTATCATTCATTTACTTCAGCACGCTAGGTAGCTTTTGCTGTCCCCTCCTCCCTCTTTATTCTTCATTTTGTCCTAGCAAGCACATTCCCTAGAAAACACTGCGAATTTTTTCTGCCATATTTGTAACTTTTCACCAATTAGTTATCTCTCTTACACTACAGATACCATACATTTTAAAATCATTTCACCCCAAGCAAGGCGATAATGCTACTAGAAAGCAAGGGGTTTACAGAGAGAATCTGAAGACTGAGAATATGAGGGTTGGGTAAAAAAGCAAAAAAAAAGCAAGATGGTTCGTGAAGACAGAAGATGACGATTGACGCTGCATTTAAATTTTTGTAGATACCAGGGAAGCAAGAAATTTGAAGGGAGTTCTGCAGGTAGGATGTTCGAGGAATGAAACTGTTAGAGTAAAAATGGCGGCCAATTTAGTGGTCCGATTAAATTCATATAGTCGGTACACAAAGGAAAAAAAGGCTCATCAGAACAGTTGCCCTGAAAATATTCGTAGAAAAGACAGAAGGAAGCCGGTTTATTATGAGAATGGTGTCCTGTTCCAATATATTTACGAAATGGCAGGTGAACAGACCAATTCCGTGAAAGAAAAAAACTGCAAAAACAATAGTCGGGAAGTAATGATGCCCAATTATGGTTTAAATAGTAAGACAGACATGTATCGTAAAATTTAGTGGACAACTAATCAAGGAGAATGATAAATCTAAATTCAAATAAGGTTGCGCATAGGTGAGTAATTCTATCCCGGAAAAAAAATTCTTTTTATGGTAACTGCAACAGTAACATAGAGGGTGGTGGGGCCAAAGAGAATCTACAGAACTTCAGTCAGTGATATTTAATAATACTGAATAGCAAATTGTAGTATCGTTTTTAGTTCTAGCTTTCATTGACAACGATCAACGAGATAACTTGTCATGAGTGTAATAATAAAAACGGGTTTGGTTTTATTTTGTTTTACGGCATACCAACCTAAATGGGTTATTTGATTTCGACAAGATTTTTAGGATAGTTCCGTGTTTCGCATTAATATGTTTTCCCCAAATCTGTATTGCTGTTCATTGTTTTTGTTTTGTTTTTTTAATGTATTACTGGTAATTTTTTTTTCCAAAATGTATTGCTAGTATTTTTACTATAAAAATCATTTTTTATATTTTCATAATATTTTGACCTCAGTTTAGTGTCCAACTATTTGCCATTAGTTGGAACCCTTACAAGTGCTACCACCCGGAGTCAGGATGAACTTGGGAACAAAAGCAATTAAGAGGTGGTTCCACATTCCTCAAAATCTCCAATCTCCCGATCAGACAGATGCAATTTATCGTCAAACCCAGGAGTAATAAAAACTGATAACAAGGTGTTATCGCGCGCTTAGGATTTTCTGATATATTTCCCTCTGCGGACATCAAGAAGGCCTTTATTCACAGTAATACTTTTAACGTGAAAACAATTTTAAAACTGAAGTTGAAGCCATAAATCAACAAAAATATTATTACCTAAGTTGACTATTATTATCTTTGCAATCAGATTTCATTATTGACCTCCGGCAGTGAACGTGTTAATTTGTAATAATTGGAGAAAAAATATATCTCAGGACTTACGTGTGAAAACCTATTGACAGTAAGGAATTAAGAACAAATAAAATTATTTAATTCATTACAATGAGCAAAATAAAATAAAATCGGAAACTACACAAATATATTTCCCAAGAATTCATTATGATTCACAGATAATAAAAAGAAAATGTAGTTTACGCCTGTCTGTCCTAAGGACGCATTGCATTTAAATTAAAGTGTGAAATCAAAATTTGAAATGCGATATAAAATAACTTACGTCGATATAAACTAAACCCGTTAATCTTCTAATAAAAATGTCTTCAATGAGCGAATAGAATGGAATTGGTAGCTTCATATTCAGGTTGTTTTCACTTGGGCATTATTTGCAAACAAAGCGAAGCTGGGCTCACAATTTTCAACAATAGACCTGTCATAATTCTACAGAAAAATATCGATTATCATCGTCAAGGCGAGCCGACACTAAACGGTGGCACGATTTACTCTATGTATTCCAGCTCCTAGTCGCAATAAATTGATGTAAATGTCCTGAAGGTGTCTCCCTTTTGAAATTTGATAATAACAACGCATCCGCATAATGTCACGATTGTGATCTAATGTTGCGCACATTAAGAAAAACTTGCATTCTTTTGCAGCTTTCTCTTCCTGACTCTGTCTCTAAAGTCTACAGCGCGACGGCTTACCGTCTCTTATTCGCAGACGGCAATATATGCTCGGTATGTGAGGTAATGACTGAAAAGTTGTAAGAAAAAAAAAAATAAACACGAGATGCACACACAAAACAAAAAAGAAAAAACAATAAAAATAACTGCCAAGTGTTGATGGCTGGCATGAAAATTATGCAGGAATAATTATTCAACTAAACGGAAATGAATATAATAAAAGGATACAATTGATGGACCATGAGTCGCTCTTTTGTGAGTGTGATTTATTGAAAATCTATGCAAGCGAGATTTTTACGATGAAAATAAAAGATGAATGGGTGTTTCTTTCCTATTGATGAGAAGGTTACCCAAATATTTGATACTAAACAAACTCTGGGAGATAGAGAAAGAGAGAACTGTAAGAGGCCCTTGTTACAAATATTAAATAAATAATACTTGTCTCTCTACGAGTGTGACTCGTAACTTGTAACCCAATAAAACCTGTCGAGCCGTCTGTGACAAAACTTGTTTCACAAACAAGCGTTAATAGCTAATTAGACACTTAGCTACCTAACCAGTATGCCCGTCAGGGCCCCCCCCCCATATGTCATCATAAGTGTTCCAGTTACGCGTATATTAGGAGACACAAGATGCTATTCAGTGTCAATGCACTTTCTATCTGACTCGGAAAAATGCGGTTTCATCCATAGTCCAATCTGATTTTTTGAGCTCATTGCCTAGTCTGTTAGATTATGCTATTGACCCCACCTAACATCTTGCTGCCAATGCGTTCACCGTAACCATTGTAGGGGTGGCTTCCAGGTGCTATGTTTTGCCAAAGGGAAACCCGTGATTTGTTCCAAAGGCCACATACGTTTTTGAATCCGTAGTTGTCCTTCTTCTAGGCAAATTTCAAACCACGGATAGAGCCAGATCTGTCCTGCTGTTTAACCAATAGCTGAGGAAGGTAGAGATATATTCATACCTTTCCCTAAGAGTATTTCCATACAAGTTAATTTAACGAACGCTACTAGAATTCGAACTTTGATTTCCGAATTCTCTTTCCGAACCACTATGCATTACACCGCCCGAATATCATCATGATTATAAAAAAAGATCTGTCAAAGGACGGACGAACCTTCTTGTAGGGGGTTAACAGTCATTTAGCATAATGGTGTAGACTCGGCCGAGAACTAAGTATGAAGCCAGTTCGATGATACCATGCAATCAATGCGTGTAGAGCTTCTTAAACTGAAGTCAACAGTCATATTGGAAGGTTCAACCGATGAAATCAACAGCTACCTGTCCATAACAAAAGGTGACGCTTCTAGTCAGGGTTAATTGGGCATGGTTTTATCTGAAGCAGTATCGGCTCCGACAAGTGTACTTGCCCAATACTTGCTCCACAGGAATCGATACCTTTCCGGTCTCTACCCGACATATGCGAATAAGTCAAGTGTGCAGTGTCGCTACGACCACACCCAGTCATGGGATTGATAATGATGATAACTTACCAATATGCAATAGAAAATATATCTGTCTTAATATTCGCCAAGTTTTTTTTTTTTCTTGAAATGGCGTGCAACACATTCAGAAATGTACAAACTATCATCTATCTAAAACCGTGTTCTCATAGCAACAATAGTCAAACGACTACAGATTAGTGGTACACAATCACAAATTCCATCACTAAGTAACAAAAACACACCACTTGAACATTTCCAATAGTAGCAACATAAATTCGTAGCGTATATAAGATGAAGTGAAACTAATGATATTATCGAGCTGTTGGCGTTCTACAATGTCCGAAACAAAAATACTGGAGAAAAATTCCAATCAGTGTTATAGGGGTAGTTTCGCAGAAGACCACAAGTTCCTGCAAAATGAAAACAATAACCTATAAATTCTAGATCAGCTGTTAAACAGCTTCGTTATACTGAAATTTCCCAGCAATGCTTAAAAAAGGCGTCTTGCGAATGCAGCGTGTACGTCTTACAGAGGTGCATCCTTCTTCGAAGACTTTGGATTGGCACTGCAGAATCATAAACAAATAACTTTAACAAATAACAGAATCAAATGTGGCAACAAAGAAAATGGATAGCGCATGTAACTGGAAAATAAAATGACATGACCAAAATGTTGATGTTCCACACTACTTCGAACGAAATGTTAGGAAGGAAATTACCCTCAATAAGGAAAGATCAATAACAGTTACTGGACTTCAGAGATTTATTTTCCAGAAAAAAATATTTCTAATGTGAAATTTATATATAAAGTTGTAGTTTCTGTCTTTCTGTCCGTTATCGACCGCCTCTTAGGGTTTTGGAGATAGACCCCATAAATATATATATATATATATTCTGAAATTATATTACCTAGTGTACTTGGATAAGTATATTTCATTTTTATCATATGAGGTCTCAGACCGGGATCACCACACCCCAATTTTTTTTCTCTTTTGATTTAAATTAAATTTAAACTTGAACAAGAGAATGAGTCATTTTTCTCCAAAAATTATAACTGATTTAAAATCAATCATCATTTTCTTATAAAAGAAAATGTGTGACACGCAGCAAGGAGCGGGTAAATTGGCTAGTAATTGATAAATTTCCACCGAAAATAAATCGATGAATGTTGAAAGTTTCCTAACTAACAAGTGATACTACCGTTGCCATTAGAGAGGTGACTCCAATTTTCATGGCGGGAAATTAAACATCTGGGGAAAAAAAAATCTATGAAAAATGTATAAAACTTAATTTTATGATCTTCCGCTTTTTCTGCTAAACGAAAGTCTCCCTGGGTATGACGTGAAACTGCATCCGTCAGCAAGGCACCTCATCGGAATATTAGAGGTTGTAAGGAGCTTGGAACCATCTTTGAATTGCTGTTGTTCCCAGGTCCACCCTACTCCGGGGTGGTAACAACTGTTAGGGTCCCAGCTATGGGAAAATAGTGAACGCCCAAACAAAAATCAACAGTACATTTTTATAATAAAATAAGCAACAATAGATTTTCATAGCAAAATGGCAATCAAGGTAACCTTAAAAGATATATAAACACACTAGCAATATATTTTATGATACAATAAATACACTAGCAATATATTTTATGATCTACAAAGTATATGTTAAAAAAAAACACATAAGTTTAACCTGAAAGAATAAAATTATACACGAAGTATCTGTAACTGAATCCATAAAATTACGTACAATTTTCTTTTTAGATATCGTCATTAAATAACCCATAGTGGTTGATATGTCGCTAAACAAAATCAACCATCCAACAATACGTATTCATAGTAAAATGGCCAACAATATATTTTACCTGTAATCGAAGACTTGCAATTGCATTCAAAATATATATTTAGTTGAAGCCATAAAACTCTGTTCATATATTTAGATTTCAGCATCAAATAGGCTATAGTGGTGTTAATATGCCGCTAAAGAAAATCAACAAAAACTTTTCTTGTTATGTGCCGTGTCCCTTCAGGACATAGGCTATCATGGCTCTCCATTTCTCCCTATCACTAAGCTCTCAATAAATTTCCCCCCTCTGCCACCTCCCCCAGACCACGGTCTGTCATCCACTCACTCAAACCCCCAAGGTATATCACGCGCTGCTTTCTTTTGTCTCTCTTTCCCTCTCTTTTGACCTGTGAGTATCAGATTCTCCAGGCCCTTCTTTCTCATTACGTTTTCCAGAAACCTCAGCTGCCTCTTCCTGATGTTAAGTATAACCTTTCTCCTTGTTTAAAACATAGTTTTATACTTTTAAGGTAAATGTATTTACAAAAAATCTGTAGTTGAAGGCATACACGTACAATATATATTTAGTTAAACACATAAAATTGCGTTCAAAATATTTAGTTTTCGGCATTAAATAACCCATATATGCTGCTAAACAAAATCAGCCAACCAACCAACTAATCGAATTTGGTAAGAATGAAAAATAAAGTTATATAAATATTATTTCAAGATTTTAAGTAGAGTCGAAAAATTGTTTACTTTATATAAGGGCTGTCACTATAAAAGATATCATTGTGTTTTTGGGGTCGTAAAAAGAGTCGATTGTAAAAGTCTTACAAAATTCATCTAATTAATGGATTTTAATTAAACTTTTGGCATTTATGTAAAAGAGAATATATGTAGATATTTTTTTCGGTTGTCTCTCTGCAAAATTCTTGCATTTTTTTTCATGCGATTTTTTTAATTTGACGATTCTCAATTTTGTAACGAGACAGATTACATTGAAGCTTACACTTTTTAAAGAAAAGTTCTTAAATTTCTGAAAAATATTAAACTTTCTGAAATGTTTTTTTATTATTTTTAAATTTATATTTTAGGACTAGTGCTTGTAACAATAAAATTAAAATTATTCTTTAATACTTATTAGAGATTTTTTAAAAATAATTTTCTATAACATCTATTCAATAGTCCAATATCCAAGAGTTGAAATAAGAATCTGCATAGTTATTGGTCCTGACCTGGCAACTTGGCTTCAGTCACTTGCACATCGTCATAACGAAGCTTCACTACGCATTTTCTATAAATATTTTTATAATGATTTTCATGGTAATTGTTCTGATCAACTTACCGCTTTTGGCATTCGACTTTGCGCAGTAGTAGATTGGCTGTTAGGTCTCATCATTTTACAGTTGAATTGGCTAGATGTGACCGTAAGTTCTATGCTGACAGTTTCTTCTCTCGCACTTCTCGCTTGTCGAATTCTCTTCGGAGATATTGCTTTCCAGTCACTTTTGAACTTCAGAAATTTATTTTATGGAAATGCATAAGAAATTATTTACTATTGAAGTAATTTGAAAAGGAGTAAAAAAAATGAATGTATGAAAATAGTCCACACACACACACACACACACACATACATACATACATATATACTCACCAAGTTTTTCTCGAACGCCATTACTTCTAAAGAATTTAATAGATTTTATTTTTTATCCCGACATATATTTATGCCATTAAATGATATTTTCAGTGGATATCCTTATTTGAGTAGAGGCTTCGTTTATTGAAAACAGTATTTTATTTCGTCTATCGGCCTGCACACTCGAAAAAAAAACATTTTTATACACACACACACACACACACACGCATGCGCATATATATAATTCGGGTATGAATTACAATTATTCCTCATGATGCTATCATTATGTAGCAATTATAATTATCTGTTATAAAGAATTGCATTTATTAATTATTTCAGCAAAATATTTCGAAACGAAAAAGAAAGAAAAAAAAATATTGATTTCTTTTTTTTCTTTCATAAAAAAAAGTTACAAAAATTAAAGAAACTCTAATTGGAATCCGCGATCATTTTAATCGATGACCCAAATGTATCGACCAGAAATGCAGGAATTAGTTTGACTTCGTTTTTAATTCGATCGCTTCGACAGTGTCATCTTTAGCCTGTTCCTAATTAAGATGGCGACGAAAAAGGGCGGGGAATGAAGCAATTGTAGAAATTATGAGAAAGTTGAAAAGGTTAGACAATTTTATTTTAATTCCAAAATGCGATTAAGAATAATAGATAAATTGGAACCTGTTGAAAGTTAGAAAAAAAAATTAAGGTATATTCATATCTCCGATTTCCATTAATTCGATAAAACCCTTACATATGAAATGAGACGCTAAAAAGTCACATCTCAAGTGACAAGTCCTTTCACAAATCTTTGTTATTTTGTTAAATTTTGGGTAGTCATTAGGTTAGTACCCCTTCTTATCTCGGAGAGCGATAAACCAATGTATGGATGCACACAAGATTTTTCGTTGTGTTTTCTCGGGGTAACCTGCTGACATGAAGTGGAAAGACTATATTGAATACATTGCTAGGTCAGCTGCTACAAAAGGTTTTTCACCGAGACGTGCTAGATAATTTTTGTCTCCAGAATCTATTTTACATATCTATAAGTCTACCATTCGTCCATGCTTTGAATATTGCTGCCACATATGGTCGAGCGCTCCGGCTATTTATATTGAGCTTATTGATAAAATCCGAAGAGTCAGCTATATTATTGGTCCTGATCAGGTATCTCGGCTTCAGTTCCTTTACCATAGCCGTAAAGGTGCCAGTGACTTTTTTTATGAATATTTACATGGTAACTGTTTGTATGCGCTCTTCCCTATGAAACCTAAACGTTTTGAATTTAAGCACAATACTAGAATGACAACGATTTACAGTTGAATTGGTTCGATGTAACCGTAAGTTCTATGCTAACAGCTTCTTTTCTCGTACTTCTCGATTGTGGAACTCATTTCCAGTTCCATGTATTCTAGCCGCTTTATCTTCAATAATTTAAATACAATGTCAATCGCTGTCCACTGTCCTCTTGATTATTACTCTTCTTTTGCTCTCACTCCTGAGTAACATTACTGTGTTCTAATTCTTCCACACCCAGTAACCCCTTCTGTCTTAGTGGCTTTACTGCCTTGTTTGGAGTGAACCCTAATATATATAATATATATATATATATATATATAATGGAAACGACTAAATCCGACAATTATTTTAATATATTGTTTATACGTTATTTTTATAGATACAAATATTGAAGTAAAGCTTTTGTTTATAATAAACAGTATTAACAGTATTCAGGGCGATAAATGTTGATAATACTTTGAAATTTTTCATGCAACAAAAACATACTATCATGATTGTTCTGTGTATTATTCGATACATTGAAAAGTAATTGTCATCTTTGATAATGGCTTATGTAAGCCGAAAGCTTAGATTGGGTTTAAACATGTATCAATATCGTGATTTCCTTTCGTCCTTCAATGATAATATTATTAATCTTATCAGACAATATGAAAGGAACTTACTTAAAATAAATAGACACAACTTGTCTATATTATTTAATGAAACATGCGTCAATATGCCATATATATATATATATATATACCACAGCATTATCAAGACGTCTTACACTTCATTTGTCTGATAAATTTCTATTTTACATCTTAAAACATATTCTTGTCCATCTTCAAAATACAAGGAAATACTTTTTGACAGCACTAATATTCTGCACCATGAAAATAATAGACAAAAAGCTTTAAATTCACGAGGCCCTATATATCAAAATCAATCCACAATCAACCAACACTCATCAAAATTTATTACGAATATAGCAAAAACATATTAAAGTGCATATAACATCTATATACTAATGCCATTTTACATTTCTACCAAATCCCCGGTCAGATCCCTTTTATTGTAACGCTTGTTTTGTAGAAAAATATTCCATAACTACAATGGATAAATTTAAAACTTCTAAAATAACTATAACAGAGTTCGTTCTCGCGTGTTTTTTTTTAAATTACTAGCTTACAATACATTTCTCTTTTCAATGTACCCCTGCAGATTATCTTAGAAAAGGTCGCAAGTACTTGGGTTAAATAAAAACTACGGTGCCTTCTTTCATGTCAACTTTAAGAAACTGATAAGAGAACTGGAATGGATTAGTATAAAAATAAGTGGGCATATATCGCTATATTATTCAGTAAAACAGGTTTGAATAAAGATTGGCTGTCTAAATACACACACACACACACGCATGAGTTAAAGATCAAATGTTTAACGGAACCCAACAAGATGATAAAATGAAGAACAAATAGGAAACATACATCAATCAATCGAACATGTTTCACTTTTATTAAAGCTTTAATATAAGTGAGAAATGTTAGATTGATTTCCGTTTCCTATTCTCTCTCTCTCTCTCACACACACACACACACACACACACACACACACACGTTCCAGACTTTTGCGTAACAACACTTATCAAAGAGGGGTCAGTATAAGTCATTTGAAAATCTACAGGTTAATTAAACTTTAGCGTTCACTCTGCATTCTTATTATTACTCCCCTTTCTACTGCATTCTTTTTAAGGCCTATTAATTGCAATATCTTTCTTGTTTTCTGCTGTCATAGCAGGATATACCAACACAACTATGAAATGCAAGCACAGTATGCTTCAGAGATCAGTCACCTTTAGTGGCAGGATAAACTTTTTGTACACCAAATCAAATCACATCGTGAACGATAAAGTTTAATAGACTTTGATCACTAGTTACCTATTGAGCACAGTTTTGATAAGCAGTCTACTACTCTAAAAAATAGTTTAAATTCTTCTCGTTTAATTATGGCAATAAAAATGGACACGTTTATTGTTCTTGACTGGTAATTACTCAAAAATCAAAACAAATGCCACCTACTGTAGTTGGAACCAACTATAGTCGGTGTGATGTTTTATCTCTCTACTTGACATTTATGTCCGTTTTGATTGCCGTTAATGATGCCCTGCACCGCTAACAAAATTTCTTGTAATTTCTTTATATTTTGCTAAGCGTCATTGAGTTGAGTACAAATATATTTCTTATTAAATAACTCTGTTTTTGTTTTGGCCACAAACTACATCCGGCAGCGAGGCCTCTGCTCGGGATATTAGAGGTTTTGAAGAGTGTAGAACTACATCTTAATTGTTGTTCTTTCCAGGTCCATCGGACGGGAGCACCTGTTAGGTGGTCCCAGCTATGGGTAAACAGAGACCCTACCAAATAAAAACAATATGAAACTATAATTTTTTTTATAGTAAAAATTCTAGCAATACATTTTTCATATTAAAAAATATTACCAACAATATATTTTATAGCAAAATGGACAACAGTACATTTTATCTGTAGTTGAAGGCATCCACTTTACGTTCAAAATATATTCAGTTGAAGCCATAAAATTGTGTTCAAAATATATCGATTTTGGCATTAAATAACCCATAGGTATAGATATGCCTCCAATCGAAATCAACCAAAAAATCATTTCGGCCAAGTCACGAAGATACTGATGCCATCTTTTTTTTCTTTTTATTGCGGCGTAGTAGAGTTTCTGTAAAATAAAAAAAAAATGTTCTTTCTATCGCGCCATAGTAGAGTAATGTTTTTTTTTTAATAAACCAAGAAAATAGTTCAATTTTATAAATTGTGCAGTCGCTTTTATATTTCGTTACTTATCAACTTGTATATTTTCATATATTTCTTTTAAATTACCTCTACTCTCGTTTTGGCCATGGAAGTCTCGCGGTTACTGACGCCATCTTTTTTTTTATATTGTGCCATATTAGAGTTACTTTAAAATAAAATATTTTCATTCTATCGCATCATAGTAGAGTAAATTTAATTTATTTGAATAAACCAAGGAAATAGTTCGCTTTTATAAATCGATCTATACCTTTTATATTTTGTTAGTTATCAGCTTGTATACTTCATGCATCACTACGATGAGTGGTGACAAGGTCATAGCCGAATGCAGAAGGGATTACTGATTCAATCCATCACAGCTAGGCAGCTGATCGCTTCTCTAAGATAGCTCTAACATGTCAATAGTGCAAAGACAGTTTGTAACGTTCAATGCCTCAAAAACCAAGCTAGTAGCATTTCATCATCTCCATGCTTTGACCTGACAAGAGTTAGATCAAACCAAAGACTGCTGACAAACCTGGACTGGAGTTGGTCAGTGCTCACTTTACGGCGTTGATAGAATTCAATAAAAATTTACGGGGCATTGTATTGAGTGGAATTTAGTAGTAGTAATAATAATAATAATAGCAACATTACATTTTTGATTTTAGTTGGAGAAATGTATTCTTTACTAAAAGCTTGACTTACTGATAGTGAGGTTTCCTAGTTTTATTAGAATTAAATGTAAAAAGAAAGACTTAGATGGACAGAACAAGGAAACGAGAGTATTTGACTCGTATCAATCCTAATATAAAAAACATCATTCACACCGCCAAGGTAATGTTTCTCATTGGAAACAGTCGTTTATTTACTGGATAAAACTTTAATACAATAATAATGAGCTATAGCATATAATTTCTGTATCTGATATATATGTATATTTTTGAGATGAAGTATTATGTACACTATTTACATTATACGGATTATTGTCCTCATCTTTGTTGCCATATTTATCACAACGTTTTGGCCGTTGTACGCTTCCGCTTTCTTCAGATGGTTGGAATCTAACGCCTGTATCCACTGTGCTATGTGTCCTTAAGGACAGTGAATAAAGGTGTTGGTTAGTTCCTGTGACAGGACCCAAAGAGGTGTGAGTTCAATATCTGGTTAAGGCAGTGGAGAACTTGGAGAGGGGAATTAACAGGAGATAACTGATAACTTACATCCATTATACATAGCACGTGGAGCGAGCGAAATAAAGGGTTCAGTTTGACATTCCTACCACCTGGAGAAGGCCGGTGCGTACAACGGCCGAAACGCTGTGATAAATATGGCAACAAAGATGAAGACAATAGTCCGAATAATGTAAATAGTGAGCGTTTAATTTCCTTTTTAGTAGATAGTGCATCAATAACGTTTATTTTATATACTGTTATTTACGATGTTGGTCAAAATGTATCGGGACTGTTATTATAAAAAATAAAACTACAACACACATCAATTCGACATATCATTTCCTTCGAAGTAGTTCCGCACTTTATCCAGCGTCATTTCCGTTGACGGAAGCATTCTTTGAACTCTTTTTCTGGGGATAGCGAGTAGCTACTTGGTCGCATTCTCTTGGATTTCTTCGATGTCTTGTAATCTGGTTTCTTTCAAGTGAGATTTGATTTTTGAAAAGAGAAAAATGTCGCAGTGAGATTTGGGGAATATGATGATTGTCGGACTTGGGGAATGTTTGTGTTTGGCCAAAAACCGCTGAACAAGATTGAACTCATTGAACCTCTTTGCTTTGGTCAGACGACCACACTCCACATATCCTTCCTTCCAAGCACGGCCATAAACGGAAGTGAACGAAAACTTTATAAGTAGGACTGGATGCGCGACAGACATCAAGGTCAATCTGTACCAAGCGGCTTCACTCTGCGTACTTGGTTTCGTTTTTTTCACGGCATATCAACCCCAGTGGGTTATTTAATCCTAATAAGATTTTTATTGCTGCTAATATTTTTTCTTTCAAAAATGTTTTGCTGAAAATATTTTTTCTTTCAAAAATGTTTTGCTGAAAACATTTTTTTCTTTCAAAAATATTTTGCTGAAAACATTTTTTCTTTCAAAAATGTTTTGCTGAAAACATTATTTTCTTTCAAAAATGTTTTGCTGAAAACATTATTTTCTTTCAAAAATGTTTTGCTGAAAACATTTATTTTTTTTTCAAAATGTTTTGCTGAAAACATTTTTTTCTTTCAAAAATGTTTTGCTGAAAACATTATTTTCTTTCAAAAATGTTTTGCTGAAAACATTTTTTTCTTTCAAAAATGTTTTGCTGAAAACATTTTTTTCTTTCAAAAATGTTTTGCTGGTATTTTTCCAAAAATGTATTGCCGGTATTAAAACCTATTTTACACTTTCATAGTGTTTTGACCCCAGTTTGGAGGTTACCTATTTGCCTATAGGTTGGACAGTGAGAGGTGTTACCACCCCGAGTCAGGTCGGAACTGGGAACAACAGTAATTAAGAGTTGGTTCGCGCTCCTCAAAACCTCCTGATGAGAGGCCTTGCTGTCGGACGTAGTTTATCGTCTTACCCAAGACGCTGCGTCCTTTGGGATAACGAAATTGCCATCATAAACATTACTTTAGTCCGGTGAAGTTCTAAAGGACGAAACGCGTCGCACAATTAAACGTTTTCCGACTTTTTCATAGATATCATGAACGGTTAAGTAGTGGATAGCGAATCGGACTGAGGAATCGGAGAGCCGAGTTCTAATTCCAGACGAATCCATTACATTCATTTACGTGCTAATACCTTTATAAAAGGTATTAATCCTCATCTCCCTCTAGCTAAATAACAGGAAATTGCTTCTCTGACCAATTGCCTTGGTCAACTCTGAATTCAAAACCTGCGGAGATTCGTTAGTGGACCTTGTGGCACGTAGTGCAGCAGGTTTCTGCATTTGGCTCTTCAATAAAGAGTGGTGGTGTCTTCTGCACAAAGCCTTCCCCATTATAATCAAATCATTGATGCTGGTGTCTTGAACTGAGCTCTTTGACCCAAGAATACGACGTATATATATATATATATAACATATTTATGTTATAATTTTTAAATAAATAATTATATCTGCTCTACTCTGTATTGAGCAGTCTTTTAAGAATAATAATTGTTGGTTATTGTAATTCATTCCGTATACACCAATCATATACTTGGTTATATATATATATATATATATATATATATATACTCACACACACTAGAACACTCTATCACTCTACGTTTTACTCTTTCTACTCGTCTGGGGGTTTTTCTTTGGGCTTGGAGCTTAAGCACTTGACGACTGGTTTCGTCTTTCTTTAGTTTTCTTGGTTCTTTCGTTTTTTTTTTATTTCCAATTTTTTCCTCGAGTACTGATTTGTTCTACTACAAGTTGAGTTATCTGAAGTTTTCCAAACGTGTATTACAAATATATATATATATATATATATATATATATATATATATATATATATATATATATATATATATATATATATATAGTGCCCATGAAGTTCGTGTGCACATTTAAAAATGTATAACTTTATTTGTATTTCCGATAGAAATAATCTGTAAAAAATGTTATGAAGTTTAATGTACATAGTTTTAAGTTTAGCTAAAATAACTGATGTGATTTCAGGCATTATTGTAAATTACTTATTGTAAATCAGTTGGCAAATGTTTTCCGTGAACTGCAAAAATGTATTACCCTTTGTATTACTAATGATGGAGAACACGTGGAAACTTAAATAAAATTTCAATAACACCTAAAAAATATAGATTTACTTCTTTTCTAATATTTTTACAAATTATTTCTATATAAATACAAAAAACAGTTATAAATTAAAAAAGTGCACATGAACTTTATGGACTTCTTATATATATATTTATTTTTACAAAATAGTGCTCAATGTAAATTTACAGAGCATTAATAATATAAATTAATTGATTTAAAATGTTTTTCCGCTACACAGTTCTAACCATGTTTCAAAAATGGTAGGTCCGAATTTAATTTTGTAATTAAATTAGAGACATTAGTTCCATTTCATCCTCAAGCGAATTTTGGAGTAACTTTTAAAATTACTGGGTTTTAAAGACACAGCTAAAATCATAATTCACGTTTCCATGGTTACAGATAAATTCACTTCCTCTAGACAAGGGGTGTTTGCATGTTCATTATGCCTCTATTTTGATGTATCAGCTATTTGTTACGTTTTGGTAGGGGTTAGGGATGTATTCTTCAATGAAATCTGTATCCGTTAAATGCATGTCGTCTGGATTTTTAAAAATTTTATTGTTAACGGCAAAAATTCTTACGGCATTTTTTCTATTTGTATATTAAAAGATTTTTGAGGGGGTGTTCAGGTTAGAATACGTTTTATTTAACTACAATTTGAAAAATATTTTCACTTTTAATTTTTAATATACTATATTTCTTTTAAGAACAAGTAAATGTATTAGAATCAATAGAGTTATTTTCACATCAACTATAAGTATGTATATTATTAGGTAACAATTTTTTTAAAATATTATTTAAGTAAACTTTATGACAATGACGCCAAAAATGGCTAATTGATTTCACTGATTTAGTAAACTTTTATTTTTTATATAAACCTAGAAATATCTTGTTTCTCAAATATATATATATATATATATATATATATATATATATATATATATTATTATTATGTAAATAATAATTTCAGATAAAGGATGTCTGT
>CAHIKZ030002169.1:380000-425000 GCA_903632075.3 Acanthosepion pharaonis
GTTTGTGTATTTTTATTTATTTATTGATGAATAGTCTATCGAGTCAATTGCATCTCAATCGAATGCCTTCTTAGATGAATATCTTGTATTTAAGGTAACAGCTGCTCATACATGATCGTCAAGATCAGATTTGAACCTTTGAATAACTTATCGATAAATCGCATCTTTATTGACAAGAATTACCTTTCATTTCATTGGTTTCTGTCACAGCTTTCAGCATCGCCAATTTGGGTATTTTTACGGATGTGTAGACGGTAACTTTTTTTTTTTTTTTTTTTTTGACAAGTTACTATTGAGGCTGTTTGAATTACCTCGAGACGTTAAGCCATGAATAATTCGTTCTTCGACTGTTTAAATACCATCGAAATGAATCTTTTCTCACTCTCTATTTCTGAGGCTTCTTTTTCCTTTCTTTTTTCGACAGTTTTATTTTTATATTACTCTGCAGAAAACTGAGTTAGGGATAGGTATTTTCGGATCGATTTCTTTCCCTCGGTTGAGTTAATAACATACGTTGTCAGAAGAGAAGTGTTCGCTGTATCAGTGAAAGCAACGTTTTGCCTCTCAACATCGACTTGGTGTTGGTGGTTCCGAATAGAGAGAGAGAGAGAGAAAGCGAGACTATTCATGAGTCTTTGGTAAAACGAAAACGCAGCGGAACGTGAAATTGAAAAATTTAGCAAAAACGCATCTTGATCGTGCAGAAACGTCGCTCGTTCTAGTCGAAGCATTCGCTCCAAGACGGGAATCTTTCAGAACTTTTAGGATTCAACTGTCTTCTTTCAACCGACTGCTACCCGTTACCGACAACCCGCTTCTTGGGAAATTCTTTGATTCTCCGAATTGATTTTTTTTTTTTCTAAAGCCTAATCTTTTTTTTTTTTCTCGTTAGTTGTAGAAAAAAAATAACCCAACCTGCAACTCACGGACGGAGATGAGATATTCGGTATTATTACTGAGTGGATTACCTTGTTGCTAACGATTGAAAGACTTTCACTTAATCTCCCAGTAAATATCATTTATTTATTTAAGTTTTTGATGGGGGGGTATTTCTCTTACGTATTACACACCTTGAACTTTATAAGACTCTCCCTACACATAGTAACAAAGTAATTGTTTTGTGATATCAACGAACACACTTTGCCACTTTTGTGATATCAACGAATATTCGTTATCACTTTCGTAATGCTCGTTGTAGTAGAGACTTTGTAATCGCAGATACAACTATAGTAACGCCGTTGAGCAATACTGATGTCAGACGCCTTCGGATAACACTCGCACTAATAGCACTTGCTCGATATTACCCGCGCGAAAAGTAACCACTGAATAGTAATCTGTAAATTAAAAAAGTCATTAACCACCCCACGCGGCCGGATGTGGTACAAGGCCAAGTTTATAGCGGGGTATCCGAGCCCGTAGGCTCGGGCAGAAATTCCCCGTAGACCCCGTAAAAACCACCGCAGACGAGACTCTGCCCTTCGGTACAGCCTTGTCTGGGTTCCTCTCTGCCCGGAAGCAGGGAGTTTGAGAAGCACACTTTCGAATTAATCCGGATAGGGAGATATTCACCTACCGCCCCACGCGGTTGGAGGTGACACAAGGGCGAGTTTATTGTGGGGTATCCAAGCTCGTAGGCTAGGACAAAAATTCCCCTTAGACCCCGTAAAAACAGGGTCGGATAGTTGTCTACCACCCCTAGACGATACTCTGTCCTCTGGCACAACCTGGTCTGGGTTCCGTTCTTCCCGGGGGCAGGGAATTTGATAAACACACTTCCGCAGTAATCCGTATAGTGATCACTTAGACGCCACGATAATTCCCATATATACATTTCCTTTATCATCATGCGATCTACTTATTGAAATTGGGATCGCCTGTGTTTGCTCTCTGGTGATCTGTGTTCAAACTCCAGTGTCGGCAGCGATATTCTATTCCTATATAACAAATAGTAATTTCAATTCCTGGGCTGTTGAATGTCTAATTGACTCAATGGAATCGGAGCGAGCGATATCTGAGCAGAAATAAATAAGATTTTGAAGACATAGGTCGAGAACAATCTGCTCCGAGATGAAATAAAATTCGAAATTCTCTTTAGGTTACTTGAATCGGCATGCAGCTGATGAAGA
This sequence comes from Acanthosepion pharaonis, assembly GCA_903632075.3. NCBI lineage: Eukaryota > Metazoa > Mollusca > Cephalopoda > Sepiida > Sepiidae > Acanthosepion > Acanthosepion pharaonis. Next base: position 382,127 of record CAHIKZ030002169.1, read on the forward strand.
CCGGAGAAAACAACAGTTGAAAGATTGTGCTAATAACAGAAATGAGAACAATAGTCCACATGTAAATAACTCATCATTCAAGAACATCATAGGGAAAAGGCCTTCCCTTTCAGTAATCTCGCATTTTGCCCCAGTGTTTAAACAGAAAACAATAATTATACTTGGTTTAAGCATTTAAATAAGCATTTAAAAGGGAATAACTGAGACATCCAGAAGAGAAATGGCACGTGGAACTAGAACAATGCACCCCGGTGGACGAAATAAAAGGTTCTGTTCGACATTCCAATCACCTGAAGAAGGCCGGAGTGTACAACGGTCGGAACGTTGTGAATATAGCAATGAAATATCTGCTTCGTTAGTTATGTATCGAAAGATGTTATGTGCATAAACGTGTATCACGCATAGCACATAACTGACTGACTGCAGTTATAGATATAAATACAATTTTTTTTCTTCCTGATTTCATATTGAAATGTCATATTCAATAGACGATTATACAAAATATTCAATAAATGATTTCGTAAAAGTTCCGCTGAGCAATTTTCACAAGTAACACTTAACGTAAACAATTTTTTCGTTCTTGATTTGCAGAGCTATGGGTGCGTTCATACCAATCATTATTTTTTCATAGCAATGTTAAATAACAATGTGATGATAACATACAATCTATATTTCTAATTAAAATTCATCATCATTCTGGTACTAAATAGCTGTAACTTTTAAGATAACATGTAAACTTTATTTTTCATTTCACGTTTTTATTTTTTTTCTTTGTATTTTTGTGGTGTTAAACAACAAAACATTTAAGGTACTATAAAATTTTTATTTCTCATTGCAGGCTAAAAAATATAATACACTCACCTACATAATTAAAGCTCTTTAAAATTACTATGATCCTCACCATCTGATGCAAAAAGTTCATCATATACATCGTCATTTAGAGTTTCGTTGTATGGGTCTCAGTCAGTCGTTTTATATTACGAATATCAGATACAATCATAAAAATCTACCTAGATTGTCGTCTGATCTACAGGTCGCCTTATACGTATAAATATACTGTAGGCATTCATCGACTCGATGTATACGAGAACCGGTGTTTTAACGTGATATGGCCGCAAACCAAAAATTCGTTTGAATAAGTTGCAGAAACAAGTTTGACAGCTATATCAGCAGGGTATTTTTGTTTCTCTTTTTGAAGAGATTATGGTGCACGTCTAGTTTTTTTTTTATGTTATGCAAGTCATTATTTAATTTAGGTGAGTTTTTTTTTCCTCTCTACTGTTTTAAACATATTCACCGTTCTCTTGATGGTTACTGAATGCACTTTGAAGATGGAAGCCAGAGTATGAATGTTGGGACCATTACTGAAGTCCTGAATGATCTTTTTCCTCTAAACATTGCTCATTTGGGAAGAGAGTGGGTCTGACACAAAAATAACTTCAGCCCTCTTTCATTTTAGCTAAATAACTCAAAGGGTGTTTCAGTGGTTCTGACGAGAAGATGGCTGACTGTCTTATCTGAAAACCTGGTCTTATCTGACTGTCTTATCTGAAAACCTGGGTAAATAGAAACTCTATTATTTTTTTTATTTATTTTTTTTTTTAATTAGATATTGGGCATTTTGTAGGATTAAAATAACTATGCTGTTAGACGATTTGGACAATTTTGCTGTCACACTCGGTATATTCGTCACTGCATTAAGTTGCTACCACTTAACTTTTGAGTAAAACCCTACAGATGTTAATGAGAATAACTTTTTGAGCATCACTTGTAACTGGTTTTGTCGGGATCGAGAAAAAAAACAACTAATTATTGTATGTTGCAAGGTCAGCTGAATATAGCGAGTGGGGTAAATCATAACAAAACAGCTTGAGTATTTGTTCATGCTTTTTTTTTTCTTGCTGTCTTTGACCTTGCGTTGTTCTGTGAGAGAACAGCATCTTTTTCCTATAGAGAATCACACTCCACTTTTTAGCCAAAAGTGTATGGACACGTTGGAGCTGCTGGGCGTATAAATGCGCATTTAGTTTTTTAAGAACTGTAAATGAAGAATAATCCAAAGTGACCACCACACGAATAATATTTTTTTTCCAAGGAGCTCAGATTTTAGGGTCGGGATGGGAAATGTTCCCTTGTTAATCCTCCGCGTTTTTTTTTGTTTTTTTTTAACATTGTTTTATATAACACACTTTTCATCGCTTGTTATGATATATTTAATGAACGGTTATTTCGGATGATACATTCGTCATTTCAATACGTTCCACGAAACGAAAATTACTTTTGACCCACCCTAATATTGTTATTCTCTTAGATGCTATTTCTTTCATATATAATATGCAATGTTGTTTACAGTAGGTGGTGTTTCACGTATTTTTCAAAGTCTACCGTTTCAAAGAGGCAAAATTTTCTTGATCTCTCTTAAAAACGAAAAAATAAGAAAAATGAAAATAAACCTGCATTTTTGTTGTTTTCGTGTGGCATACAGTTCGAAATAAACAAAAACAACATTCCCGCACCTACATATACTGTAGCAATAAATAAAAAAAGGCTTTAAAAAATATAATTTTTCCTTGTTTAAAAACGATTCTTGCTTCTTTTATCTTCTTTTTTTATTTGTTTGTTAAAAGCAACCTCCTAATACATTTGTAAATAGTATTTGAAGTTTGTCTATTTCATTATATTTACCATTATTTTATGATTCATTTTTCTTGATATTTGACAGTCTTCTTTCCATTAGTACACAAATTTATGTCTTTGAATACGTTAAATATGTCCATGGTAAGCAGTATATATTCGTGTATAAGTCGGACTCAAAATAATTACGATAACTCGTACTGAGTTCATGTTGCAGTTTCCTCGAAACGGGATATAATTTTTTCTTTATCTAGAACACAAATAACGTCATGACAAATGCATTTGATAGTTGTTATTTAATAAATTCAGCTCAGTTTTTGAGCAGTGCCGTAAATGTTCGTCGTACTTGGAGGACGTAAAGAGTGCGTATTATACAAGAACTAGAAGTTCACGTGAAAATTTCAGTTTCCTATTTTAATACTTCTGATAGATTTTATTTCTCAAGTTAACGATTAAATAATCTCATGGCAAGTTCTTCAACAAAAAATATCCGTAGAAATGTATTTTTATACTTTCTCAGTGTTTTGCTTTTGTTTGAGGGTTCACTATTTATCTGCAGCTGGGACCATAATAGGTGCTATCACCCCCGGTCAGGGTGGATCTGGGAACAGCAGCCATTACGAAGTGGTTCCACACTCCTCAAAACACACAACCTCCCGATCAGATGCCTTGCTACCGGATGTAGTTTATCATCATACCCAGGACTGACATATAATGGCTACATTTATTATTATTATTATTATTATTTCCTTTGATTTCTGGCGTGTACACATTTCTTTCCGGGTCCCGCCCAGAGACGTAAGTTAGAAATGGCATCATCACACTTTCCACTGACAAAAAATAAATAAAAATTACAAATATAAAGTCCTTCGTAAAGTATGGGCTGAACTTGTGAGAACAATTTTTTGTATTACTTTGAGTCATGGGCTTCCAGTAATCCTTTCAATTAGTCTACTGGAATCTTTTCCAACCAATCCGAAGGACCCAACTACAACAGAGATTGCTGATGTTCCCATGTGTCACATAATTATTGTTATTATTATATTTTATTCTATAAACATTTACTTGGTTCGAGTATCAGTAAATACTGGTAATTTATATTCGAGACTCTATATGACTATTAAACGTTTATAATTGAGTCTATAACTATTTACTTAGTTTGAAAATAGGTAAATATCGCTCATTTATACTTGAGTCTATGGGTAAATGTTGTTCGTTGTATTTTTTAATCTACAGAAAAATAGTTGTTCATAATTGATTCGATCAAAATTATCGTAAATACCTTAAAGTGTAATACTGAATATCAGAAAGGTATTTTCTTCCAAAATTGTTTTGGGAGAAAGATCTTAAAAATTCCAACTGAAAAGAGTATTGGATCCTCGGCGGGTAAATTCTGAATGTTTCATTATAATGAAACATACTATTACTACTACAGTTACCATAGGTTAAGTGCAGATGAGCTTCTCATAGGAGTCAATAGTATATATATATTTATGTTGGTCACACCACAAACTCGCTTTCACGACGCTTGACACTACATTTTAATGAAAACTCTAACATTTTTAGGCATTTAAAACAACATGACTGCCCGCACACACAATTCCGTAAAATACTTGTCGAAAACACAACTATACTTCGACATGAAAACAATAGACAAAAACTAAAAATACTTGAAGCATTATACATCAAACATTTGAAACCCAACCTAAACAAAATCAATTATGGCATCTCTACAAATATTCTTAAATGTCTATAATTGGTAACAGAAGCCATTGGTTTATACTAACGGCTTTCCATACTTCATTCTCCAATTCACTCTCGTGTGGTCATGTGTGACGTCATGAGATGCGGTGCGATTTTCGCTTCTAGCGTCTTATATGCGCGTGTTTATCGTTGCTTAGAGATCATCTACGTAAACAATGACAGACTATCATCACTGTCGTGTCCGTATATTGTTTAATATGTTTGTAATTTACATCTTTGATAATGGCTTAAGTAAGCCGAAAGCTTAGATTATATTAAAAAATATGGATCAATATTGTGAATTTCTTTCTTCGTTTAACGATAATGTTATTAAACTTATCAGATGTTACGAAAAAAATTTACATAAAATAAATAGACAACACTTGTCTATATTATTTAATGAAATGTATAAATAAATATATATATATATATATATATATATATATATATATAATATATTTTATATATATATATATATATATAAAATTAATTATGAATAATAAAACAAATATTTATATTTCAAACAAAAACATGGACATTTCCAAACTTAGTTACCTCCCCTGATGTCTACATTATGAAATCTATACCATACATACATAACCTTAGCGTTTTTCGTTTCACAATTAAAAATTTAATTTTCAGATGAACACAACAATTTTGTCTTACAAAAACAACACCCTGATGATGACATTGCTCTCATGTCGAAGTAGTAGGAATAAATGAATATGTATAGTTTCTTTATTAAAGAAAGAGAGAAAATTATTAAGAAGCTTGTCCGTGAATATGAGAGGATCCCACTGAAAATAAGTAAACAAAACTTGTCTAAATTATCCAATAAGACATATATATAGGATGGGGCCTCAAGGCTTCCTGGAGATGGTGTCTCAATAAAAATACTCTGTGTACTTTGACTGCCGTGAAGTCTGACTTGGACCTAAGGAGGATCACCCGGCCTAGTAAAACCATGACTCGAATCATTATGACAAATCCACTGTCAGGCAGAACCCACACTAGTTGCTGCCAGATTAATCACGTTCATGCCTCAACAAAAAGAACATATGTATATATGTTATGTATATAGTTAGTTTCATTTTGTGAGGGTCTTATCACTTTGGGGTATTCTAGACCTCGCCGAGAGGACAGTATAATTTAGAATTAGTTAACAGTACACGTGAATATGAGACTAGTATAATGTTTTTAATCAGATGAATATTTTGGGAAGTCGACGGGGTTGTAACAGAAAGGAAACCGTAATATATATATATATATATATATATATATATATATATATATACTGACTGGACTATCCAGCAACAGTGCAAACAATTCTGTTTATTCTACATTGTTTTGCTGTCGTTGTATGTTTCATATTAAGTATTTTCTAGCCATTCAGCATGTAAGCTATTAGCTTTGGTATGAATGTTTAATTTATTATCCATCATTATTTATTTTATTCTTTGAGTGGTAGGCTGTGTGATTTTTGGTGCAGAAAGTAGAATTGCACTATTATCTTAGGAAAAGGGAAGAATCTATATTTCTTCAACTACGTGTTACATAATAGGCTATACGCATTCTCTTAACTTGTGTGGCAGCCAGTTTAGAATATTAAAAGAAATCTATAACACTACGCTCTTGTAAATAACAGGGCAAATTTAACATTGCCAGGTCAACGTGTCTATGTGAAAGACATCTTTGAATTCAGAACCACACTAAAGATTTTGGAATTCCATCAGTTATATTTGCGTAAAAATATCCAGTGTTTCCTACAGCTATGGTTGGTTGGTTGTTTTGTTTTATGGCATATTCACCTCAGTGGTACATTTAATGCCAACAAAATTTTTGAAATAGATTCACAGCGATAGTTTTTGATAAAGACACACACACACACACACACACACACACACATATATATATATATATATATATATATATATATATATATATATATATATATATGAACCATTTTTCAATTACTCATATTTTTGAGTACAATCCAACTTCTTTTACGAAGTTTACAATCTTGGGTGGCTTTCTTTTCGTAAAAAGTTTTTTTGGTTTTTTTAATTACTCACTTGGTAATATTTTGTTCGCTCTAGATCAAAATCTAAACACTCTAACAGTATATGTTTCACTGTAAATTTTGATTATTGCTGATAATAATTTTTCTTTCTAAAATTATTTCTGGTAATAATTTTCTTTATTACAAAGTATTTCTGGCATTAAAGCCGATTTTTACACAAGTTTTAAGTGTTAACTATTTGCCCATAGCTCGGACCCTAACAGCTGCTACCACCCCGGGTCAGGGTGAACCTGGAAACACCAGCAATTAATAGCTGGTTCCACGCTCCTCAAAACCTCATGTTCAGAGGCTTTACTGTTGGACGTAGTTTATCGTCATACCCAGGACGGACGGCTGTGATACATGTGGTGTTCCTGTAACTCTTACAAATTCTAGCACTTGGGATCATAAGTGGAGGTGTTAAAAAATTATCATTTCTTGAGGTGGATATTTAATCTGCACTCTTCAGATTTAAATTAAACTACAGTGGTAAAGATTCAATTACTGCTTATAACTAAAAGGGATAGGAAGTTGTGGAGAGCTATGATTGACAATGTCTTTAACAAACATGAAGAAGTTTGTAGCGTAGTAAGTATTTTTCCAGGTTCCAAAAATTCATAATTATAATAAAAAAAGATTCCTGTGGAATCCCATTAAACACGGGAATAAACAATTTCCACTGCAGTAAGTCCCATTTCAACTTCCATTCATTTATTTTTTATCATTTCACCCCATGCATGGCAATAAAGCCATTAAGACACAAGGGTTTACCGAATGTGGAAGAATTAGTAAAAAGTGACACATTAAGGAGCGAGAACAATAGAAGAGTAATCAAGATGACACAAGATAACGATTGGCATTATAGTTAAAGTGGTTGGCTGCAAAGAATGGAAATGGCAGAGTTCCACAAACGAAAAAAGAAACTCTTTTCTTAGAACCTACTTGCTCAGCAGTAAATAGATGAGACCTAGTTGCCAATCTAGTACTGCACTTAAATTAATGAAGACTAGGTGCCATAGCGAAGAGTTCATCCGAGCAATTAGCATGAAGCTATTTATACAAAAGGCACGGAGAGTGAAGACAACATTACGGCGGTGGGAAAGTGATTGAAGCCGAGATGTCAGTTCAAGATCACTAATACTGCTGATTTATCATTGGATTTTATCAAGAATCTCTAAATATATAGCACGAGCATCTAACTATATTTTGCAGCAATATTCAAAGCATGGACGGTCGATAAATATATAAATATATATGATAGATTCTGGAGAGGTAAACTGTTAAGCATTTCACAACGAAGCAACTTAGCAGAGAACCAAGCGATGGATTGGATATAATCATTCCACTTTATACCAGCTGAGAATGTTCGCCCGAGAAGGCACAACGTCATTCTCCTTTGTGTCAGGATTGTATCGGCCATGCTGATGGGAGGCAAAATTAGTTATGTCAGATAATAGATATGTTTCGTTTTGGAAGCGTTAATATTAACATACCATTCTTTGTTTGCCCTGTGAACAACCAAGCTTATTTTTCAGATCGGCTGCCGATTTGACCTTATCAAACTGATCATACTTACTGAAGAGACAGGTGTAGATGGTCGTGTCGTCAGCATAGTTACCACATTGAGAAGTGGTTTCATCATGAGTGTCATTGATGAAAATTAAGAAAAAATTAGGCCCAATGATAGAGTCCTGGGAACAACTTAATTATTGCATAATGATATAGAAGAATGGCCATTCAGGACAACTTTCATATGCGATTATTTTTTTCGTAAATACTATAAAGTTTTAACTTGTGTAAAAGACAAGTATACGAAACTTTGTCAAACGCTTTCTAGATGCCCAAAGCAACCACCATTGCTTTACCATTCTTATCTAAAAGCTTAATAGACTGTTTTAAAAATAGTCGTTAGTACACCAGCAGTTGGCCTAGAAAAGCGAAAGTCATATTACTGGACGAATATTACGACAGTTGACTTCATTTTGGACTGTCCTACTAAATGTGTTTATCATCACGGGTAACGATATTCAAATACACTTTTTTATTGTGCGGAGCAAGAGTGATTGAGTGATTTGTTGATTTTTTTTTTTAATTTTTACGGCTTATCAACCGTTTGTGTGGGATTTTAATGCCAAAACAGATTTTAGATTTTAAGTTTTTTTTGTTTTGTTTTGTTTTTGCGAGTCTATAATGATTAATGGTCCAAACGAGTAATTATTTAACCACTGCCCCACGCGGCAAGATGTGGCACAAGGCCGAGTTTTAAAGTGGGATATCCGAGCCCGTAGTCTCGGGCAAAAATTCCCTACAGACCACATAAAAAGTGCCAGGTAAGTATCCAAGCGAATAAGAGCGGAATAAACTTAACATACACTTACAAGATTTCGCTAACGTTTTAGAGCTATCGTTGGGAACATTTGCGCCAACCTAATAAGTACAAAACACGCATTTGCTTTTGACTCCACTTTATCCGCATGAAGACATTTCTGTAAATTGTGACATTTCTGCAAGAGTGGTTAGTCCTGGATAATGGTGATAAACTACATCCGGCAAGACCGCTAATCGGGACAGTGAAGGTTTTGAGGAGCGTGGAACCACCCGTTAATTACTGTTGTTTCCATGTCCACCCTAACCCAGGATGGAAATTCCAGTTTGGGTCCCAATTATGGGCAAATAGTGAACCTCAAACCAAAACATTAGGCAAGTACAAAACTACATTTTTATAGTAACAATTCCAGCAATAATTTTTTATTAAAAAAATTGCAAAAATACATATTACATATTTATTAAAAAACGAAAAATTTGTTATGATTAATATTTCTTTTAACAAAAAACAAGTTTTCATTTATCGTTTGATTTTGTAAATGAAAATGCAGCGAAGTAATTACAATTTAATCATGAAAAATAATTCAGAAGTTTGAATTTATCTCAGCATTAAATGACCCACAGACCGGTTGATATACCGCTAAACAAATATAAAAAAAAAATTCCCGTCGTGCAAACAAACATTCTGACAAACGCAAAGATTGATTTGCGAAACTCGGCTTTTCTTGCTTAGATTACATCATTTGCTTACCAGTTAAGTAGTGGGACTTTTTACGCAAAGAAAATCACCTTCGAGGTGATCTCCCTTGACATTGATCTAGTGTAGATTCCTGCCTGTAAACACTAATGCAAATAATACATGCATATATTAATCTAGTACAAAGCGAAAAGTTGCCATGTTCTGTCCTTGGTATAAAAAGAGCCTAGCCTAGAATAAGTCCTGGTATTTATTCTCTGAACAAGGAATATAAAGTGGTCTGTTACATCGGTAATAACACCGGTTTCTAGTATTACTAAGCATTATTCACCAAACTACTTGGTGAGCCGTGCGAATATGCGTATGGATTTATTTTCGACGAAAGTACCTACCGTTTGGCTATATTCAGAAAATGCAGGACTTAAAACTGGGTGATGATGGAAAAAGCAGATTTCTTTTTCTTTTTCTTCCCATTTCTTCTTCTTCCCATTTTTTCTTCTTTTTTTTCTTATTATCCTTTCTCTTCTTCTTTTTCGCATTTTCTTCTGCTTCTTATTCCTCTCTTCTAACTGAAAGACTTTTGACAAGTTGCTGATCGGCTACTTTTTTCTTTTCGTCTTTTTCCTCTTCTTCTCCTTTTTTACTTACTTCCCATTCCACTTCACCTTCTTTTTCCTCCTCTTCTTTTTCTGCTTATTTCTCTTCTTTTGAATTCTGTTGAAGGCACGTTTTCTTCTTCCGGGTCCCAACAAGAGATCTAAGGTTAGAAATGGCTTCATGACATCTTTTAATGTCCATTTTCGTAAAAAAAAAAATAAGATCACACATATTTTACATAGATAAAGCTCTTCGTAATATGTGAACTGTAATTGTGAGTACAGTTTTTGTGTTTATTTAAGGCGTGGGCTACCAGTGAGTATTCAGTGAGTTTATCGGAACCTTTCCCAATTTATCCGAGGGCTTCAACGACAATTCAAATTATTGATGCCTTCATGTGACAAATTTTTGAGATTTCCACTTCAAGATTTTCAATTATTATTATTATTATTATATTTAAAAAAAAAATGATCACCGAGTAACATTGATACAAAGTTTTTCGTCGCCTTATCTGATGACGCTGTCGATGTTCTGAACGTCCAGAACGCTACACCTTCGTGAAGGAGAAAAAAATCGCCTCTATACTCCCAGAAATGGAATATTTGTATTATTTTTTTTTAACTTTGAGTAGATATAAGATGATTATTTTCGAAAGCCTCTTAGACTTTATTCCTTATGGTTTTTCCCCATTTCGTTCATAAGCTAAGCTTAGTATGACACAAGGCTAAATGGTCGTGATGGGCAGTATCAAATATTACCAAGATAGTATAGCGCTAATTCCAATTAAAGGAAGGTTTAACGACCTCATTTGAAACGCGAGATTTTACCAGAACTCGAACGAAAAAAAAAAAGAAAAAGAAAAAAATTTTATGAAACAAAGTCATCTCTTTCAAAGAGATTTATTTTGTTTCTTTTCTTTTTGATAGACAATTTATTTATTTTTCAATCGATTCTTTCTCAATATTTCTCTATAATTCTGAGATGAGCTGTTGTAAATATTTACACTATTTACATTGTTCGGACTGTTGTCCTCATCTTTGTTGCCATATTCACCAATATGAACATTTCATTCTTTGGATGTCAATCTGAGTTTTCGGAAAAAGATGAATGAGTTTAATGGTGATTACAAAGTTTTTTGGGGTGATCACTGGTGATGTCAACGTTATGGATTCATTCATATTCCCACAGGGTCTCAAACTCAACAGTGTACATCAAGTGTTTTGTAAAGGTAGTACTGCCCTGATTCAAGAGGGTTACTGCTGGAAGACCCTGTGTCTGCCAACAGGATTCTAGGTTTTCCTGCTTGCGTGGCATGTTGCAGCCATAGTTGTCAGACAATTTCTGTAACCACATCACCCCTTACATTTGGTCACTTAACTCCCCAGACTGAATCCCCCTTAATTATTAGGTGTGGACAGCAGGTGAACGAGAGACAAACAAAACGTCTCATAACAACGAAGATGAACTGAAGGCAAGCATTATGGCAGCATTCACTAACTCAAATAAGGAGACCGTCCAGAAGCGTAGCAGGAGATTCCGAAGTCGTCTGGAGGCCGTGGTTAAAGCCAATGGCGATGTTATTAAATAAATTTACTCCTTAGTATCTTGAGATATTTTTGTGTAAATACGGTAAGTATGTATGTTAAAATGAGATGTCAGTGTTATTTCCATTTTTCCGTAATTTAGACGACAATTATCCCTCTCTCATATATATATATATGTGTGTGTGTGTGTGTGTATTTGGGCTAGCTTGAATACATGTTTCGTTCAAGAAGATTGCTAAGAATGTGGGTTCAATCTCTGGGCCGGACAGTGCGTAGTTGGACTCTGTGGAAATGGGTGGGCTATAACTGTGCCGTTCAAAAAAATAAAAACTAGAAAATATGTCCCTAGACATGAGGAATGGAAAGAGAATACTCTAGCCCCGTAGATTAAATAAACGGTTCAGTTCGGAATTCCCTGTGGGTTAACCAGATCGATATATACCTGATTAGGTCGGAGATTACAACGACTAAAACGTTGTTATAACAAAAAGAAAGATGAGGACAATAGTCGGAATGTAAATAGTGTAAATAATAACGACAACTCCTCATCCTAGAAATTCAGACAGAAAGAAAAGATGCATAAGTTATTTTTTTTTTTTTTTTACTTTTCGAACTTAAGGAATGTAAAAAGGATCCAAAATCTGTTGATTTTTCTTTTCGGCTAAACTGTGAACCATTTTCAAGGATTATGATTTTTAAATATATTACTATAATAAATAGTGTAAAGTTGTTGTCGGTATATTTTGGTCATATTTTAACGAAACGTATCCTCAAGGACACATGGCTTAGAGGATAAAGACGTTGGTTAGATCCAGTGACTGGATCCAAAGAGTTGTGAACCAAAAAATTTGGTGAGTTGAGTCAAAGGAAAATAGCTGATACATCAGGAAGGGGCATGGCACGTGGAACTAGAACAATCTACCCAGATCGACGAAATAAAGGGTACGGTTCGAAATTCCAGTCACCTGAAGAAGGCCGAAACGTTGTGTATATAGCAATGAAGATGAGGATAAAAGTCCGAATAATGTAAATGGAACGTACATATAATAATTTTCTGTTTTTTTTTTTTTTTTCGTTCGTGAATCTACAGATTGGGTCTGAGTCGTTGGCGAATAATTAAGACTTGTTACAATGGAGCCTTGTCTTATACAGGAGCTATGGCCAATATAAAATATTTTTCATTAAGTTACTATTGTGGGATGGTCCTTTCTTTTGTTTTGTTTATTTTTTTATGAGTGCTGTCTATACTTCTTACATCGGCCTGAGTTAAAATGAAAAAAAAAAATCTTATTACACATATTCCCACTTATTTGCTTTGTAATTTTCATGAAAAGTTTTCTTTGATTTTAATATATAATATAATGAAGAAATATTTGAAATATCGAGCTGCGGTAAACAGTGGCATGAGCAACTCCCAGTGGCCCAAACAACACAAAAAAAAAAAATCGGACATAAACTTCTTATTAGTTTTCCATTTCGCTTTCATCGTTGTATTTTCCTCTTCTTTTACTAGTTATTTCCCGCGTCTTTCTTTTCGTATTATTCTTATCAATGTTCTTATTTTTAATATAAATAATCAGGAATTCTTTAGCGCATCTAAATCAGGTTCTAAAAACCTAAAGTCGCCTTTCCTCGGAGTCTTGTGTAAACTATTTCATATTATTCCAGACACTTATTTAAAAGAAGAAAAAAAAAGTCAATTATCAAAGCAATTCTTGTATAATGGTCAGGCAACACGGTTAGATAATTCTAAATACATTTTCTACTAAGAATACACTAGAAAGGAACCGTTTGTATAAAATATGAAATCGCTTCTTTACACAGGTTGCTGGGATCAATTAGGTCTGATTAGTAAATAACTCGTATGTATACGCCTGCACTGAGGATTACACACATAGTAGAAGAGGTATTTTTTACCCTAACAAAGACAAACATTTAGCTTTTGTTACTTTGATATGGGAAAGTGTTTGTTTTGTACGCTGTATGGGTGACCGTTAATGATAAAATAGAACTCAAGACTCCAATGATAAATAAACAGTATTTAAGTACGACATACAACCAATCAAGCGTGTTAACAAGTTCAGTGAATACCTTTGTAGTAGCGCAGTTGTGTTTAACGTCCAATAGTCACTCAGTAATCAACTACTTGTGGCACCATGCATAAGTTGGCAGGCTGAAAAGAAATATTCATAAATATATGATTTGTTTTTTACGGTTTGTCAACCATTTGATAATTATTTAGAGCTGAAAAATATTTGGGTTTTGAGAATAATTCTTTAATTGCGTTCAAGCGATCTGGGAGAAAGAAAGAGAAGAAGAAAAAGAAAGGAAAAAAATATAATACGAAAACCAGGTCATAGTCGAACACACACACACTCGATTGATACATAACAGATGTTGGAAGATATCCCGGTCAAACACCTGACCTACTTCCGTGTCCACGAAAAATGGAAGTTTGTTATCAATTTGGTTGAAGAAATAAAGTTTAGAGACAATGGAAAAAATATGATAGGTAACAGGTGGGAAGTTTATCTAAGGATATGCAGGCAAACCATTAATACGAAAACCCAGACCATTCCAGAATTGAAAATAAAGCCACACAAGAATGATGTTGGTTGAAAAATTTTTTTTGAGATAATGAAAATTTTATTATCAGGCCTTTGGCCGAAGAAAAAAAAAAAGTGAAATATTTTTATTAGTTCACGAAAACGCCACCCAGTCTGAGAAATCCCTTTCTTAGATCGTATCCAATTAGCGATAAACTGTTTGACAAATACCGCGTGTAAAAAGAAACCGAGAGCGTCATTTCGGTCACGTACGAAAAGGGCAATTTAAATTTTTGTTTTTTTAAGCAGGGTGTTTCTTCCCCAGAACAAAGCCACGGATTGTCCACGCCCGATTAAAGACGTCACGAAGGAAGGAGGAAAGATACCGACCAGAAGCCTCATTGGCCGAAGGCGGTCACATGATACATGAAGGAGGAGGAAAGACACCCGACCAGGACCCCATTGGCCGAGAGCGGTCACATGACATACGAAGGACCCCATTGGGGGAAGCGGGTATACGCCCCCAGAGGCACAGTAAGGGAGTAGGAGTGAAAGTGAATTACCGAAAATGGAAAATCCCTAACCAGAAATAAGAAGGGTGGATACGTATTTAGAATTATCAAGAAAAATCCCTGACGCCAAACAGACCCACCCCAGTTTTTGACTGCATCAATAAAAGCAGGACCCCAACCGACAGAAATCAGAGTTGCGCCGCGGACGGCAGGGAGTTTGAGCGCGGGCGGCGGGCCCGGTTCATTCGCCCCATTGCGGGCAAGAGAAGCTGAAGTGAAGCAGCCCGTTTGGCCTAAGTGGAGAAGTTGGAATCAGAGCAAGCCGAAGAGAAGAAGTTAATTCGCGCACTGACGGCGGGATGAGTGACCAATAATTCAGACACTGAAGAGAGAAGAGTTTGCGCCGCGGACGGCGAGAGAGATCAGCCATGAACGACCAGCAGAGATCAGCCGTGAACGACAGGCAGAGTTTAGTTGCAGCCACGGACGGCGAGAGAGATCAGCCGTGAACGACAGGCAGAGAGTTTGCGCCGCGGACGGCGAGAGAGATCAGCCGTGAACGACAAGCAGAGATCAGCGCCCAGTGTTGAAACCAAACCACACCCCGAAATGCAAATTTCTAGAGAGCAGGCAACTCGAAGCCTTAAAGTTGCCTGGTAGAAGCGTGGTGCCACAGTCCACAGAACGGGTCGGGAGGTAGGAATAATCTTGTGTAACGAGCAATTAGATATAAAAAGTTGTTACTTTTTTTTCTTCAATATTTTTGACCTTGTGAGTTTTTATTTTTTCTTGTGTGTTATCACCCCCGTTGGACTCAGCTTGCATACGGCCCAATCCCTGTTTGATCCCGTCTGTCTAAGATCTAATCACAACGTGGGTAGGCAGACCGGAGATCAGTGCAGTTACCCTGGTAACCAGGCGTTGGAAGCGGGTTGGGAACGACGAGGCTGGTATTCATCTAACCAAAGGGTTAGAACGTCACACTTCGAGGAGCGAACAGCTGGCGCCGCGAACGGGATCGAACGACACAGTCGACGCTGCGACCAGGGGGGACGACGTCACAACTAATCCACTTGTAATAAACACTCAATCATTGACTAGTAATCCGACTAATAGTCAACATTTAGTCCGAGATATACTTGCCCCACTGAGTCAGGCTGTGACCCAAGGTCGGTTTTTAAGGTGGGGAACCGGGTGTTTCCGCTCGGGACGCTGGTCAAAGATTCTCTAAGCTGGTCATGGTCGGTCATATCAACGCTACGTACCAGATGTCATGCAACAGTGTGAGGAATGCAAGGGTGGAGAGATGCCCTCCGGGACGAATTGATACTATATTTGCAGCATCCATCCCGACGGGGAAAAAAAAACTTCTAAACCTCTGCCAATTCCTTCATAAAAATCCGGGAGGCGAGCCCGCTACCCACAGTCAACTTTTAGTCTACTACCGTCAGTAGCCTGACCCGGTATTTAAACGCCTGGCGGAAATCATATTCATAAGTCCAGAGTTTCTCGCTCGAACCTCGGTGTCAGCAGCTACTATTTTCTATGACAGTTTCTTAAAAAGTACTTTTTCTGAAATTTCTGCAATGAGAAACTTTCAAATTCCTACGATTTTTTTCAAACCAATATAGTTACCCTTTTTCGTTGCAACGTTACATTTTAGCTCATAGATTCTCTAGCGTTCCTTGGATGTATAATCTATGCATGGTAAGAGATTATTCTGATTGGCTGTCATAGATTCTTGCAAGTAAAATTGACGTTTTTCTTTCTTTTTTTTTTCACAGCACCGTGACAGTATTAGGGTGCTTGGAATTTAATTAAGTATTTCAACACTCTGAATTACCATTGAACCAATTAAGTCAAAACCAACGTTAAATGGTAGAAACCTGTATCTACAATTAGTTTATAGTCCTTTCGCACTTTAAAAAAAGTCTGATTAGAAATTTTACCACATTGTAATTTTCATGAAATGTTTTCTTTGATTTTAGTGTATGATATAATGAAGAAGTATTCGAAATATCGGGTTGTGGTAAACAGTGGCATGAGCATCTCCCAGAACTTATACAGCATTTCAGGTTTTGAATCGGGGAAAAATTGCGAAGAAGGAATTTGGATTCGTCGTGAGCTTTCGCTTGAAAACCGGGCAGTGTATCCCAACATCTGCAAAAGTCTTTTAACCATGAGATATCAATCTCAATTTTAGCATTGCATTGTTATAGGTGATGAAAAACGGGTTTTGCATGACACCAGAAATCGAAAAGGACATTCGTTATCAGAAAATGAGGAACGAATGCAAATATCAAAACCGGAACTATTCGCAGAGAAGTTCTTTTTTTTTTTTTTCACTAAGCGGATATAATTTGTGTCTTCCGTTAGGAGCTTATAGAACAGGGAAAGACGACCGCTTCAGACGTTTATTGTCAGCGACATGATCAGCTAAACCAGAGGTCACCAATCTATGGCCAGCGGGCCGAATCTGGCCGAATCTGGCCCCCGATGTCAGTTCATTTTGCCCGCCGCCGCCACAAATGAGCTAAAATATAATTACTTATGTAGAATTATCAAAAGATTATAGTTAAACTTACTATATAGAAAAAATTAAAATAAATATAAATTTTAGGAACATCAGTGAACTAAAAGGAAGAAATTGCTATAATTTTCAGTGTTTCAAAGAGATTTTCACTCGAATCGTAAATGTCAACCTCGAGTTTCCGAAGATTATTCATGAATTAAACGTTTTTAGAGAGATTTACAGAGTGATATTTTTCTGTTCGAGAATCATTTTGATTGTAACCTGGATGACATGGAGGTTGAACTACGATTAGAATTCATTCATTTTCAAGCAAGTAACTTGTTGAAAGAGAAGCACAGTGAAGGGAAACTTCTTGAATTTCATCGCTGCTTACCTAATGATGAGTTTTCAAAGTTGAAGTAATTTGCCTCTCGTATGGCATTAGTGTTTGAAACAACTTATGTTTGTGAGCAAGCATTTTCAAAAATGAAGTATGTAAAGTCAGCACATCGAACGAGGTTGACTGATAAAGCAAAACTCTTGGTTGGATGCAGCAATTCCAAAGCAAATAATGATTCTATCTTAAAAGCTAAACGCCAGTTTCACAAGTCTCCATTAAATTTTTTGCTGCTTAGTTTGTGAGATTCGGATATGTGCGTACTGGGTGTGATATAAATGTTTTATTGTTAATGTCGTCTTTGGTAACTTTTTAGTAAATAAATGTTTGTTGTCTTTCTTGTTTGTGCATTCAGTGGATTGTATTGAACATAATTATTATCCGGCCCGCGCTCGTCATTCTCTTAGTTATCTGACCCTGTATGAAAAAGGTTTGGTGGTTCCTGAACTAAACGAAGCATTAACACGAAAGTACCCCGCTTTGGTAAACAAAAAAAATGTTATTTTACCCCGTGACAATGTAAAGGCAGACTCGATAGACGAAACACCGATAAGAAATCATATCTTTAGGATTGGACATTCTTCCAAACTTTAGATCCTCACCGCATTCAGCACCTATGTGTTTTGTTCACCACTTTGCTGCTGACACCGAGGTTCGAGCGAGAAACTCTGGACTTATGAATATGATTTCCGCCAGGCGTTTAAATACCGAGTCAGGCTACTGACGGTAGTAGACTAAAAGTTGACTGTGGGTAGCGGGCTCGCCTCCCGGATTTTTATGAAGGAATTGGCAGAGGTTTAGAAGGTTTTTTTTTCCCGTCGGGATGGATGCTGCAAATATAGTATCAGTTCGTCCCGGAGGGCATCTCTCCACCCTTGCATTCCTCACACTGTTGCATGACATCTGGTACGTAGCGTTGATATGACCGACCATGACCAGCTTAGAGAATCTTTGACCAGCGTCCCGAGCGGAAACACCCGGTTCCCCACCTTAAAAACCGACCTTGGGTCACAGCCTGACTCAGTGGGGCAAGTATATCTCGGACTAAATGTTGACTATTAGTCGGATTACTAGTCAATGATTGAGTGTTTATTACAAGTGGATTAGTAGTTGATTACTGAGTGACTATTGGAAGTTAAACACAACTGCGCTACTACAAAGGTATTCACTGAACTTGTTAACACGCTTGATTTGTTGTATGTCGTACTTAAATACTGTTTATTTATCATAATGTTAATGGCGAAATAACCAAAAATAATGAAGTTTAACATAGCGTTTCAAACTTCATTTTTTTTATTTTTTATTTTTTAGAAGGAAAATGCTGATTTTTTTTCTCTCAGTTGAAGCCATTGACAATCATGGTGATTGCATATTTGTTAAATAATATATTTTTTGTTACATATAATTGTAAAACAAAATTTTTTTCCGTATATCCTAACAAGTCATTTACTGCTCAATTCAGAAATGTAACAATTTCGATTATTATAGGTGAATTCTGCACGACAATGTTTAGACGTTTCCCTCTTCAGTTGTGTCAGCAAACCAATTTCGAAGGTAGTTACCATTGTAGTATAATCTTTACTGAGGAGACATTCATAAATATAGACTTGGCGTCAAGTAAAACTCATCTAATCTTTTAGACGCCTCAACATGAGAACAATATTTATTAAGTTAATTACATAGACCATTAAATTGCTGAAGTAAGTTCATGTCTCACAGAAGCGTACATGACTGGACGTTTTAAACTATGACCAAAACCTTACATCAAACTATTATATTTTTTTGTCGTTACACTGTAAAAGACAGCTAGATATAACTACGCGATGAGTACACTTTTAAGATACGAGAAACGTTTTTTTCTAAATATTAGGAGATTTTTTTTTGTATAGTTTCTCCATATATCCTTGAATTTGATTTATTTATTAGTAATCAAGAGCGTAGATTAATCTGACATAAGTGGGGGAAACTGAGTTCTTTAGATAGTTAATCGCTCAGCAGACATTAATTCACAGAAAGGTTCCCAGGACCAGAAAATATCCTGCCTTATGTAGCTTTCTATTAGATTCATTCATTCTTTTCTTTTCTTCTTTTCGGTTTCTTATCAGATATTTCTGCCTTATCCCAAAGATTATATGCCATTGTTTTATTTTCTGTAAGATTAGCTCTCCCCGACTCATTGAATATCTTTTGATATTCATGATTTTGGCTGTTTTGAAAGCAAGAGTGCAGCAGCCATTTTTTTTTTTTTTTTTTGTTATACAGACCAAATAACTCTCGGACAAGATGGTCTTTTCTATCGTTTATTTTATTATTTATTGTTAAATATCCATATATACCTGCACTCTTTAAATATTCATTCAGCGGAGAGAAGAGTCGGCTACGCTTGGTCATCGACATACAACTACGCACTGGCGAACTCCCTGTTTGCGACTCTCGTGGAAAAATTACTGTAATCTGGTAGAAATGAAGTGGTTTTATTTATATAAAATTCAATGATTTAGAAAGTTTATCACTAATCTTGTGTGTGGATTATCTTTTAAAATTTAAACACTCTACTATAGCATTCTCTGTCCAGATAGTTTGATTTTTTTTGTTTTTTATCATTTCACTCAAGGCAAGGCAATAACGCCACTAAGATGCAAGGAGTTAATGACTGTAAGAGAATATGAGGAGAAAGCCCTATTAAAGAGAACAAGAATTAAAACGTAACGATTGACATTGCATTTAAACTTTTGAAGATCAAAGTTGAGAGGGAGGTAAAAAAAACTAGAGGTGATTTTTAAAAGCAAAAAGTTCGAGAGAAAAAAACTGTTGTCATAGAACTTAGGGTTTCATCTAGCCATTTCAAATAAATGATGAGGAATTTCTCTGCCAAATAAATCATGAATCGAAATGAGATATCATCGTCCAAGCATGCACCCTACGTGGCACCTAAGGAAGAAAGTTATCATAATTTATTGATTTATAATTTATAGTCGACTCTCCCGTCGAAATTCGACGTATGGGGGTCAAGCAGATCAGTTTCCAGGAAACCGACAGCCCGACACCGGCACATGAGATTTGATTATAGTGGTGAAGGTTTCGTGCAGGACCATCCACACTTTTTGAGGGGTCGAATTCTAAGTGCCACAAGGTCCCCAAACGACCCTCCACAGGTTTTGAATTCAGAGTTTTCCTTCTCCTAGTTGCCATCCAAGGCTATAGAACCCAGTCTGTCTAGCTATTTTACCCATAGCTAGAGGAAGAGGATTCATACCTTTCCCTAGGGTATTTGCACGTAAGTGAATGTAATGCATTCGACTGGAATTCGAACTCGGCTCTGCGATTCCTAAATCGAAGCCGCTATCCATTACCGTGCCTCCTCTTTATATATATATATATATATATAATTTCGGGATTTTCAAGGGAGAAGTATGTCAAATACATGTCTGTATATTATTGGTAACGTAACCTTCTTTTTCTCCCTGCCGTGTTTCTTCATAAGCAGGCCGATCATGGCTCACCATTTTTTTTTAACTATCGGGATATATAATATGTTTAAAGTTCGCCTTCCAGTGGAGGGCAATACGATAAATCTGAAATCATTTGTTTTAACTTGGTTCCTAAGAAGACAATCGACTCTATGGCTTCCGTTACTGGGAATAAGCCGTCTCGTTCGATATTTACAGTTTGCCATCTTTTTTTTCTGTAGAAAAGACGTTTCACTCCTTCCTAATACAGCCTTTTCTGTGTACAATCCATAATATATTAAACAAAACTTTCAATAACTCAAACCTTCCTTCTTTCATGTGCTATGTACTTTGATCACGTGGAAGATAGTGGTTCTCCGCAGCTACCTATCTGTTTATTTAAGTAAATTCCTCTTTGTTTTCCCACCAATTAACATAAACTGATCAGGTAGGTTACTAGCTGTTTTTTCCTGTATATCTTAATTCTATTATGTCTTGTGAGTATTAGATTTTCCAAGCACTCTTTCCTCATTATGTGTTCTAAACTATCAGTTGTCTCTTTCTCATTGTAAGTATAAACTTCCTTCTCGTTCGTGTTTTCGTTAAAACCTTTTTACTGATGTGTTCACGGCATTCGTTGGGAGAACCACATTTCTGTTTTTTCAAACTACTACTTCACCGTTGAGGAAATTTTCCAGTATTCCCTTCCATATTAGAAAATGAGATGTTATATAGCAATTAAGTACTACTTGTCTTTGTTTCTAGCAATATTTTCCTATCTCTTAATACTTTGCTTAGTTTCCGGATGACCTCTTTTACTATTACTATATGCCTTCAGATTTCTGTATCATATTTGTCATCATCTGTTACTATTATCCAGATAGTTAAAGTTGTACGGATGGTTAATTACAGTATTCGGACGATTGTCCTCATCTTTGACGCCATATTTATTACAACGTTTCGGCCGTTAGACGCTCCGGCCTACTTGAGGTGGTTGAAATGTCGAACTGAACCCTTTATTTCACTCACTGGGGTAGACTGTTCTCGATCCACGTGCCATGTTTATAATGGATGTCAGTTATCAGTTATCGCCTGTTAATTTCCCTCTGAAAGTTCTCCACTGCCTTAACCGGGTATTGAAATCACACTCTTTGGGTCCTGTCACTGGATCTAACCAGCGCCCTTATCCACTGTGCCATGTGTCCTTGAGGCAGTAGAGAACTTTCAGAGGGATAGTCCGGATAATGTAAATAATGTACGTAATACCTCATCTCAGAAATATAGACAGATATTGTACGGATGGTTCATTTTGACGTCCGCAATAAGTATCTCACTCCTGAGTTTGTCTCTTTAGCTGACGACGAAAAATTCAGTCATCTAAACGTTAATAGTTAGTCCTTTAATTCTTGTTATTTTTGACTACTTAACATCTCTTATATGGACACTATGATTGGAATACACATGCAAATGTATGGACTGTGATTGTCTCAAGTCTCGGTGATATATTTGTGAGGTACGGTCTTCTAAACAGTCGTCCTTTTGACCGAAAGCAATTAAAAGAATAAAGAAAGAAAATCTTTGAGGATTAAGTGTGTGTGTGGGGGGGGCTGTACGTTGTGAATTACCGGCTACAGGTCTCTATTAACAGCCACAGTCGACATTGATAGAATTCTGGTCCGACCGTTGTGGTGGATAGCTTGTTCCTTGGGTAGTTTTGATCCAGTTGCCAACCGTATGTCGTGATGTAGGAATGAGCATAGGATAGCGGAGAAAAAGTCGAAGAAAAGTGCTGATCGGTTAGTCATGCATAGCAAAGGTTGTCCAAAGTGTTGGACTACATAACCACCCGCACCGAGCAAGTGATGCTCTATACAAACACCAAAACCATAAGCCTTAAATATGTCGGAAAATGTGTTCGATTCCTCGTTACTCATAGTGTGGGCGATGATAAGTTTTTAGCCATCTTTGATTAGAGCAATTTTGGTTTGTTAAATAACGTCTCTTCATATTTTTTTTTCAAACAATACCTTGTTAGTATCAAGCTACTCTCATCTATGAACGATAGTTGACTTATATTTTGAAGTGAAAGTTCGCGGAAGTAAGGAAATTGGTGAATTTCAACGAGGGCAAATAATAGGATGGCATCAGTGTGGCAAGTCAAATAGAAAAATTGCTAGGTTTTTCCGGGTTAATCATCAAACGGTTAATAATATTGTCAAAAAATTTAATGAAGAAGACCAGTGACGTGTGGGACAACGTTCAGGAAAACCAAGCATCGTGTCTGAGTGAATGAAAAGGGCGCTGAAGAGGGAAGTTATCAGAAACCGTTGCCATCAGCATGGAAATGCCGCCATATGCGGTGGGAAAGATTCTGAAAGAGCTAGGCTGTCAAAGAAGAGTTGCAAGAAAAAGCCTTTGATTTCGGAGGTTAACAAGAACAGACGTATGGACTTGTCAAGAGAATTCGAGGGCAAAGATTATGAATTTTGGCAGTCTGTAATTTGCACAGATGAAAGTAAATACTGTCAGCATTCAGATTTGGGACAGATCTAGATTTAGAGAAATCAGAATGAGATTAAGAATCCTGAATGACTGCAGGCAACCGTAAAACATGGAGGGATTGGAGTAATGGTGTGGGGGAGCTGTCTATTTTGAAGGGAAATATGAGCTGATTCTTGTTGATGAGCAGTTGAATGGTCCAAAACACAGTCAAACAGTAGAGAAAGATCTACTCCCACTATTTGAAACCAACCAGATTGAAAAGAATATCTACCTTTTTTCAAGAAGATGGAGCACCATGTCATACGTACAAAGTAGCAAAGCCCTGGAAGGAATCAAGTCACTGCCATGGGGAGCCCAAATTTCTGATATGAATCCAATAGAATACGTTTGGAAGCATCTTGACCGAAAACTTCGAGAACGTGCAACCAAAATCACGTCAGTGGCAACCCTTGAAAAAGCCTTGCTAAAGGAGTGGCAAAATATGGATCAGAGGATTGTTGATAACTTGAAGAAATCCATGAAAAATCAGATACAAGCACTGAAGGTAGTAAGATCTACTTTGATATGTCCCGGAAAATGATATATTCGTTCGAAGTAGCAAAGTGATTGTCCTACTCGGTTACAGTAGTCAACAATCTAGCAGGTAACCGTAATGGACTGGCAATAGGCGAAGGCAATAGGCATATCCCATGTACCTCCACATCAGTCTGTATTTATGGCTGACACCAGCCAATCATATTACTGTGAGGTGGAACCCAGGTTTACGCATATTCATTACATCATACTCCATACTAGTTCCGAATAATATTTGTTGAGTTGGGATTAGGTAAGTAAATTTTGTAATTGTGTCTAGTTTTTTGCTGGAGAAAAAAATATTTCCTAGGCCACTGTAGAAGCATTTCTTTTCAGTTTACCTTTTCTTTTAAAAATGCAGCGGACCTTTCCCTATTTTTGTTTCACATCGACGAGAAACGAGAATAGATATGTAGCGTGGAGTTTTATGTCTCCGTTCGTCGGAAAGCTATGCGAGGAACCCGTTGTAAGTTTGTTGGAATATCCAAATATTGTCTCATAAAATTCAGTTCTTTAGTTGGCGTGAGACAGCTACAATCCTCAAACATAAAACATAAAAAGAATATGTCTGCTAGATTATTGATAAAACTATTCATTTAAAATTCTCATTTTAATAACGGAAGAGTTATAGCCTCCTCACATGTATCTGTTATACTTGAAGGGCAATAAAAACAAATTTCTGTTCGATGCACCCAAAAGATAAATGTGCTTAAAATGCCGTATTATTATTTGGAGAATATATGGCCCCAGGTGTCTACGAAAGCTTGATTTTTCGAGAAAAACGGAAAGGTTTTGTTTTTGTTTCTTTGTTGTGTGTGTTTTTTTTTTTTAAATCAATTATTTTCGAAAGGGAAATAATCATGCTTCACATACTTTCTTCCTCTCTTTACGTTTATCTGTATCGCTTTCCTTCTATTGACAAATTTCATATCTCCCTGTCTCCCGATCTGTGTGTGTGTGTTTTAATTTAAGTTTTAAGCTCTTGCGGCAAAGTCGATCTCCCCTACCCCACCCTGCAATAACACCAGGCATATAAGTGCCGAAATTCCCTTAGACTATTCAGGGAGAATTAAATTGCCTAATGCTCTTTAAATGAATTCGTGCAGAGCAAATAACATGATTTCTATTTGCTATAAATAAATAACATAAAATTATAAACTGGGATAACATTCCATTTGTGACTCATGTCTTTTTTTCTTGCCCTCATAATAAACCGAATATTAAAAAAAAAATAATTGTTTTCTTAGAAAAAAAAAAACCCTTAAATTCTGATTCCATTTTGAACCGACACCGAAATGTTGCTTTTACTTTCGGAAATCTGATTCCTTTCGAGATTTGTCTTTTTACACCTACACATTTTATTCCTGGCTGTGTTTCTCCCCTTATCATTTTTAATCATTTCAAGGCAATAAAGCCACTAAGACGCAAGGACTTAGATAGTGTGACAGAAGAGGAATTATACAGAGAAAAGATAACGATTAACATTGCATTTAAATTTTTCAGGATCCAACATTGACGTTGTAAACAAATTTAAAAAAAAAAAACAAGAAACGGGAATAGAGTTCCACAAGCGAGAAGTGCGAGAAAAGAAGCAGTTTGCATAGAACTTAGTTTCATCTAAATAAGTGATGCGACCTTACCACAAATATTCCCCTGAGCATAAATTCATAGTCAATGTACCAAAGAGGAAAGCTCATCACAACAATTATAATGAAAGGATTTATAGAAAAGGTTCAGAAAAGCGACGTTACGGTTGTATGAAAGTTGATGAAGCTGAGATACCAGATAAGTATCAGTAACATTGCAGATCCAGTATCAAGAATAGCTAACTAAATAGCAGAAACACCAGATGGGAAGTTGCAAGAACATGTAATGCATAGATTAATGGTAAGACTTATAAATGTAAGATAGATTCTGGCGAGAAATAATGTCTGATACGACACAGTGAACCAACTTTCCGAGCACCACACCTAGAAATTGATAAAATACAATCATACGTAAGCCTGAGAAGCCGCAAGGAGTCACTTTAGTGTCCGATATACTAATCAAATCCAGAAATAGTTAACTCAAGTGATTAAATGAGAGATGTTTCGTTTTGAAGACGTTAAAATTAACAAACCATTCCTTACTATGTGAAAAAAAGATTGTATGTTCTTTTTTTCGATCAGCCGCCAATTTGACCTTATGGAACATTATCTGGTGGGGATATGTTCTAGGAATGCACCGGATAACTGAAAATGTGTAAACTACACACGCAATTACGAATATATATATATATATATATATATATATATATATGCCAGATTGACCAAACAGTAAATTATTTAAGATCGTACGCATTAGTGCTCAATATCAAGTTGGAAGACCAGACTTACAGAGCTCTTTAATGTTTAAAAAATGAATGCTGATCAGAACACTAGTGCGGTTTCGACCGAAAGTGCTTACGTTGTTGAGCTTCATGTCGTTGATTTGCTGAACAAATCCACCTGATGAGACCGTAGTGGTCGAAACCTCGGTAATGTTATGGTCAGCATTCATTGTTTTAAACCTTATAGAAATAGGGTAATAAATAAAATTAAACGTTCATTTATCTTGTCCCAACCAAGAGTGTTCCGCAGAGATTATGTCCATTAGCCAGAGGACTTGTGTAATTTTTATTTTTCAATCGAGCCACGGAACGAGTGTATGTAATTTCCACTAAACTCTGAGTAAAGGCAGAATAAGTGAACATTCCATTTTATTAATTGCTATTAACGGTTTATCTCTTGATATCGAGCACTATAGTTTCTAAGACTGCTTGAATGTGTCATATTCAAGAAATGCGTTGATCGACTAGATGTTTGAGTGAAACATAACGTTTGTTTTTCATAGATAACCATGAGTCTCTCTAAACGTTTATATCACCTATAATGACAATATCTAATAATAAAATTCACTTTATGACTCACAACTTCCTTTTTTCCTTGCCCTCCGTGTTCGGCAATTCATTTACAGAAGCTTGTTAACTAGACGACTCGCTATTTCGCTTGTCTTCAATCTACGTGTTAAATCCTCCAAACCGTATTTCTTTATTAGCTGTACCAGAAATTTCAACTGTCTGCTTCGTGTTCTCTCTTTTATATCAATTTTCATTAAAACATAATCGCTGCTCGTATACGCCATCAATAATACATCATCCTTCTGTAGACACAATTTACTGTGATCTAAAGTCTACCTCTTACTCTGAGGGAATTCTCCAACATTCACTTCCACGCAGGAGGGTTGATATTGGAAAAACATTCTTCTTTCACTATCTGTCTATATTTCTGAGATGAGGTATTATGTACACTATTTACATTATTCGGACTATTGTCCTCATCTTTGTCGCCATATTTGTTACATTTCGACCGTTAGACGCTTCGGCCTTCTTCAGGTGTTTGGAATGTCGAACTGAACCCTTTATTTTGCTCATTGAGGTAGACTGTTCTAGTTCCACATGCCATGTCTAATGGATGTCATTTATCAGTTATCTCCTGTTAATTACCCTATCCAAGTTCTTCACTGGCTTAACCGTGTATTGAACTCATACTCTTTGGGTCCTGTCACTCGAAGAGTCATGGCACAGTGGATAAAGGCGTTGGTTAGATCCACTGACAGGACCCAAAGAGTTTGAGTTCAATACCCGGTTAAAGCAGTGAAGAACTTGGAGAAGGGAATTAACAGGAGATAACTGATAACTGACATCCATTAAACATGGCATGTGAAACTAGAACAGTCTACCTCAATGAGCAAAATAAAGGGTTCAGTTCGACATTCCAACCACCTGAAAAAGGCCGAAACGTACAATAGCCGAAACGTTGTAGTAAATATGGCGAAAAAGATGAGGACACTAGTCCGAATAATGTAAATAGTGTACTCTTTTCTTTATTTCAACCGAAATATTCCTGTTTTTTAATATTATGTTTAGGTTTTGGAAGATAACTTTCGCTGTTCCCATGCGAGTACAGATTTTTATGCCAAATTTCCCATCATCTATTAAAACACTTCAGAAAATTTGATAAAAAATAGCCCCAAATATGTTTAATTTTTAAATTCAATTCATTATTACATTAATAAGACAATAAGCTTTAAAAAAAATGAAGCAAAAAATTATCGTTAAATTAGAATCATTTCTGCGCAGCACGTCTTATCAATCTCCATTTGAAAAATTCAATGAACTAGTCGTTAAATGTGTAAAGACTTTAACTGATAAAAGTCTATTCTAGTGATGGATGCCTTTGATCTTAGAAACGCATGCAGTTAGTTTCTTAAAGTCACTGGCTTAATCGCAATGTGTGATTTTGATCCTGTCTCTACTCGTCTTCTGACGCGACATGGAAGCTTTTCTATCCCTGGCTTAAGATTTGCTTCGGGTCAGATAACTGTTTTAACAGCGGATTGAAAATTCCACAGTGGAATATGAACGGACATTGGACTAGCAAAAGATGCCTTCCCAAAGCTTAGCAAAGTAGTAAGAAACAGGAAGATTTCTTTACAAAAAAAAAAAAAAAATAGAAGATTGCTCGGAGATGGCATTGAATACAGGACAGTTTCTTCACAGATCAAGGCGAGACTGGAGGCAACACAAAAATAAAACGCTCCAAGATGCAGAGAATACCATAGTCGAAGCGTATAAACAACGGGGTAAGGAAAAAAAGAACACTTATAATAAGAATCAGGAAGAGACAGATAGAATTTCTTAGACTCATAAGGCTTACGACCATATTACTTTGATATATCGGCTCACGTGCGATCACCGAAGTTAAACAACGTCGAACTTGGCCAGTATCTAGATGAGTGACCGCTTAGGAGTAGCAGGCACTGTAAGCTTGGATGTATGTGTGGTGGAATGGATAACGGCTCGATGCTGCAAATCGGAAAACCGAGTTCCAATTCCAGTCGTGTTCGTTATATCCGCTTACGTCCAAATAACCTTGGGAAAGTTATGAATCAACTTCAGATCTCACCCAGCTATGGATTAATTAGCAAGATTTGTATCAGCAAAAAATTATTTAAAAAATAATTCTTACAATCTAAAAATATTTTCTGGCTTTAAATAACCTGCAAAACGTTGAATGTGTGTGTGTATTTTTTTTTTTTTTTTTTTTTTTTTTGAGGTTTATCAATCTCTTTGATATCGAATGGGGCCTTTGAGAATTTGAGTTTCAAGGATTATATTGAATGCAAGAAACATAGAGGGAGGGGGGAGACAGCGGGCCGCTTACCTGACGATACTTTTTTTTTAAAGGATGGCGGGATGAAATATGTGAGGTTTTACAAAAGGTTAAACGTTACTAAAAAAAACAAGGGATCGGAAGTTGCGGAGAGCCATGATAGATCACAAACTGGTGACACACGTCTCGTAGAAGAACGCTGGGAAGGTTTCATTAAATATTTTCGATTCAGTCAAAGGATTTTACTTAAACACGTTGTTGGATATTTAAATTAGCTTTAATTCTTTGAGGTCTCAGAATTTGTAAAATATGCCAGCCAGCCCGTTTATTGAAAAAACACCATTAATTAAACTCTTTATTTTTTTTTCCAGATTACTCTATTTTCTGTTTATTTTTTTCACTCCAACCCAGGATTTATAACTAATCTCCCCTTTTATTTGGCACCGAGTCTACTGATCTTAATTTAATTTTGCTTGCAATTTTAAAGGGAAAAAAAAATAGTATATTGAAGAGTAAATTCTTTCTCTCTTAAAATCACATCTAGAAATGATTACAGTTTTCCTTGAATGCATTAAACGTTCGCCATGTGTATTAGAATAAAATTTCAAACATAAAATTAAAAATAGAAAGGAGTTAAAAGTTTATTTGCATATAATTTGCATATTCTTCACTATTTCTGCCAGAACCCCGAGCGCCTTCTCGCGGAGTAACGTTTCAGAAACACTGACTAAATTTGCATATGTAAATCAATAACACTTATGCGGTGGGGAGACAAGATTAATGCAACTGTCACTTAAACGCTGGGCAATTTTGAGGTACATACACTCGTGTGCGCGCGTACATAGAATCACACACACACACACATATATATATATATATATATATATATATATATATATAATCTGTTTCCGATGGCACTACTCCGAGTCGTGTTATTAACGAGAGGTAATATGTATATTTATTAATATATACTTAATAGCACTGTTATATTACACCGAGCACTTTAAGTGCGATATATATATATATATATATATATATATATATATGTGATGAGAACGAGAGTAATATATAAATTCCAACTAGTAGTGATAATTTTTTTTTTTTTTTTGCATATTTTTCTTCTCCAACAAATGGAAAACAGGAAGTGACATTTCACATACGGCTTGCCTACAAAGCAGGATTGTTCATAACCATTTTCGATTCTCACCCGTCGAATTGCAGTTGAAATGCACTGAAACCAAGTTGCATCTTTGTAATGAGTAAAACGATTTTGTCTATATGATAAAATTATAATATATATATATATATATATATATATATATATATATATATATAATAAAAAAGCTCAATCACTAATAATCCATGGTTATAATTTATTTACGCATATATCTTCATATCATTATGTATGTATATTTGTAAATAATTCGTGTTGACTTAATTTTTTAATCTGACATATTATGATTTCCTTTAATAAGTCTTCTCAGTGTGCATGCCGGTAGACGGAATAGATAATGCTTAAAATTAAAAAGGAGCGTCGACTTAAATACGAGTATCCTCTATAAATAACGATCAATGTAATTATATATATATATAATTTAATACCTGACCCCTGTCTCGTGCCTTTCGTCTGGCTGAAACATTGAAATGAATTAATTCTGTATTAGTTTTTTTTTAGCTTTCACAGTTAAATTTCTATTACTGACACGAATTTAGTCCTTACAGGGGTTGATAAAACAGACGACCGATATCTTGCCTGCCGAAATAGTCTATGAGGTGGTTTTTGTATTTTATCGTTTATTAATTATTTACTCTGTAATAATAAATACATTGACCACTTTTTGTTGATCAGTTTTAATATTTTATATTACTAGGATCCACTTGGATTATATACCAACAGATATGTTACCTTTACTATCTATCTATATATATCACGATCCAATTCATCAGACTAACAAATTCAAATTCTTTTTAATTTGTAGGCCTGATGAAATATATATATAAATATAAAAGGTTCAATCACTAATAATCCATGGTTATAATTTATTACATTGGAATCGTAATCACGATCCAAATCATCAGACCTACAAATTCAAAAAGAATTTGTAAAGTCTGATGAATTGGATTTGATTACTGATTCCAAATAATAAATTATATAACCATGGATTATTTAATGTTTGATCCTTTTATATTATATTCTTGCTCTGTCCTCGACATTAAGCTCTACCTGGATTCTATCCTATTGGAAATATATATATATTGACCAATAATATTATCAATATATCAATATATATATATATATATATATATATATATATATATATATATAATGAGAGAGAGACGTGTGCAGTTAGAGTAATGGATATCGTCACGAATGGGAGATTCTTGGGAAATGGTAGGAATCACTTTTCCCTCTACCCGAAACTATAGGCAAACTAACAGTCGACTGAGCTCTATGGTCTAATTTGTCAGTCACAGAGAAAGAATTCTTCACTGAATTCTTAACTGTAAAAAAACACAACAACAGTAAGCCATTCTGCTATAGTCCTAGGTATGGTACTATTATTAATTTCCTTATATCAGAAACATTCAGCATTCATTGACTGAGCAGTGTCTGCTACTGTCGGTTGAAATTTATAAAATCTTTCCCTTAAAAAAATTATCCAAGTAGCAGTTCGCTCCGCAGAATAGCTGTTCTTGGACAAAATCTGAGTGGAATTTCCCCCTTATAAACAGAATACGAAGGATATATCGGTGAGTCAGCTCCATGGATATAGCATAGCAAATCATAGATGCAAGGACCGGAACTGTTGGAAGTAAAGTATAGAGATCATTTGTCATGGAAATAGCTATAGGCTCGCGTCTTTCTATCTGAGGTAAAAATAATTGTTGCGTGGAGAATAACTAATATCCATAAAAAATGAGTACACTATTTTTGAACACTATCAGTGCTGGAATTTTCTATTTCGATAAATATTTGATAGGCTGATGTTTTCGTCTTTTTTTTTTTAACAATAGGACGTAAAAACGTCTAAGTTTTTCTTTATTGAAACATTCATATTTCGCCTGAAACACAGCCTTAGATTACTTAATATTTGCAGGCAGATGTGAAGCCGTCTTTAGCCTTTTCTTCTTGGCAAGCGTTTTCCTGTATATTGCCGCAAGAATTTAGTGAGAAATGAATTTTACAAAATCATTCGCGTCAAATAAAAAATTAATACCTCTGATCAAAATTTCGGTATCGATCATTTAAAATAAAAAGAACACCACACCCATATAAATTGGTATGCAATAGACTCCGGAAACTATCCAAGGGATATATATATATATATATATATATATTATTTATATAAATTTTTAAAAACCTCAGGCCAAAGGGCAGCAGTGCCACTGGCACGCAAGGGGTTACAGAGAGTGAGAGCAAGAGTAAAGAGGGATATTTGGGAAAGGATATAGAGAAGGATGGAGATTAGGATCAAAAAATCAGGAGATGTCGATTGGTATTACATTTGAATATTTGAAGATTATAGCCATCAGGGAAGCAACTAAGAGGAAAGGAGTTCCACTGACGGGAAGTGCGAGAGAAGAAGCTTGGAAGTTGAAGAGGCGGTTATATTTAACCGTTTCGACAGTGAAAGGGTGGGACCGAGATGCCAACCTAGTCGCACGCTTAAATTCATGCATTTGGGGCACCAGTGAAAGTAACTCGTCAGAGCAGTAACCATGAAAATATTTGTAGAAAAGACAGAGGGAAGCCACAGCACGTCTGTGAGAAAGTGACTGCAGACAAGATGCCAGATCAGGACCTATCACATTGCATATCCGTCTCTGGATTTTGTCGATGGCCTCGAAATGAACAGCGGGGGCACCAGACCATATATCGCAAGGGTATTCAATGCAAAGGCGAATGGTAGATTTGAAGAATGGACTCAGGCGAGAAAAAACCTCTGGTACGACACAGGAAAACAAGGTCTTGTGGCTGATGAGCGGTTTCTACCCTACAACCACCTTCCCCACAGGCAAAACGTTCGTAACATCATGCTAATGCCTCGCGATTTTCATAGCAGATGTTAAGGTAAACTGCATTCAGACCTACAACCCACCCTGTCATATCCATGGAGATGACTCATCTTCATTCTCTTCGTACTCAATTGATGGGGAACAAGTTTTCCCCAGATAGATTCTTCCTCAGAAATGTTGCATTGAGAAAGGATACCCAGATCACTACAATGTTAACCTTTACGGGAATATACAAAATAAATTGCACAAAATGGGCCTACAACGGCAAATCACCTAGAAAATCTCAAAAAGAAAAAAGAAAAAAATGAAAATTATCTCATCATCTCAGGAATCTATTGCAGAATAGTAATTTCAAAAACAAAAGTAGTTCTTCGTAACACATTTGACCATAAATACAATTCAAGTAATGCCATTCTCATGAAGAGTAGAGAATTTTTAAGAAAAACATGAATTGAAAGTGCACTAATATCACAATTCTTTACAGTCATCCTTACACCGGGCTCATATACACTATCACTCATCATCTATATAAAGTCAGTCTGATTAAAATAGAAAGTAAATGCATTGAAAGTGCACTGATCTCACAGATCTCTACGGTCAACCTAAGACTGGGCTCAGATGCACTATCACCCATCATCGCAAAAATATTAGTTCGTATGCCGTATTAAGCTATTAACAGAGAAAAATATTAAAAGATATTCGAATACAAAATCGATCTCTGTTGTTTCCTAAATTTCAAATCCAGCTGACATTAACTGCATCAGTATGAAAAGTAAAAAAACTCGCTTGGCATCTAAGGACCTACATTACCGGCCTCAACCCTATCCCAGCACACTTATCTCTCATTTCTGTCTGGGGGCGCATGGTATTTGAAGTAAGGGGCGAAGTGCGTTGTTGAACAGCTCTTCCATTATTTCTTATTATTCACTTACTTAAATACACAGTATTACTTCATAACATTCTTTAAGCGCATGCTGGACATAGCATAAAAAGTTTATATGGTGTTTCTTTACCGTAAATAGAAGAAAGTTCTCAGCTTAATAAGGAAAGTAAAAAAAAATCCTATTTCCCCAAATACAAGTCCCAAAAGTCGTATATTATGCAGATATGTCAGATGGGTAACGGTTGACCTTAGAAAAAATTGCTCAACGCCCCTCTCGGCATTTTCCTTACTGTTGTGAACGCCTCGGATGCCGAGTAAAGACCCTATTCCCCAACCAACATAGGCGGCTCCCTGAGACTCGAGTCTAATATTCATTTGAAAACCTGCGGCCCATCTGGCCCAGAGAAGTAGATGACACAATGTGTATGTTATAACTGAAGAGTCTTAATCGTTTATACGGCCACAGCAAGCATTTTGTCAATTAGGTATTGCTGCTGGGGTTTCTGGAGCAAGTAGGTTTTTTTTTTTTTAACAAAGCGGAATTAGCCCATATCGCTATCGATTTTGAATTCAGAGCCAACCTTATTCGAGCCAGGGTTAGGGAGCCGATTCTGCCATTCTATGAAGCAGTCGTCTGAAGAGATGGGTTCATACATTTCTAAGTATTTTTTACGACCTGGAATTTGAACTCGGCACATCAAATAATCTTCCAATCCGCTAACCACAACGCACGACTTAAAAATGATGCGGTATTTTTCTTTAGCTTATCTAAACAGTTATTCCCAACGTTTCTCAGGGGTGGGGGGGTGCCATGAACTTTAAAGCAGACACAAAATGCTCAGGAGAATAAGAATAGACAGAGATGATTTTAACAGTGCAATAACATGATATGAACCCTTCAACTCTAACTGGAACAAGTCAGTATATTTTACATACACATTTGCTTATCTTTTTTGTCAATATATTTATTTTTTAGGCATATTTTAAAAGTTTAGATGCAATAAGAAATATTGGAACTGCGAGGTTACCTCGTCATATTTATGAAATATATTACGAAAATCCAGTCAGCAAAACCGCCTGCATCTGAATAGAAAGAGTTGTGAGATAAAAATATTTCTCCAGGCATATTCAATTTATACAACGACACAATCCTGGAAGAATTAGAAGCCCTAACATGATTTATTATTAGCGGTCACAATCTTAGCATAAGATATCCAGATGACACAGTGTTGATAGCAGATATAGAAACGAGACTGCAAGAATCCTACAGATGATAATAAAAGAAAGCAAGAAGAATAGACTAAACGTCAATTTAGACAGAATGCATGGCTGTCAGCAAAAGTGACAGCCCAACACGCAAATTACACAATGGAGACACCGAAGACAAAGAGTTGCAACAAGTTGGATATCTGGGAAGCGTATTAACTTAGGAAGCGACGAAAATGATTTTCACATAAATGTACCGAATGACCATCAGTAAACGCTTAAAATACATATCGTTTTCGTTGTAGTCGACGGAAAAATATATTTTGAACACGATAGTGGAAAGAAAAATGTATTGATAAAAATTGATCCGAGCTTTAGAGATTATGGTTGCAATGTTATGGAAAGCATCAACGTTCAACAACCTAGGGTTTCTATTCACTGGTTTGTAAAATGTTTGCTTTAATGTTAGCTTTATCATTTTCTTTTATTGATTTTCTGATATACAAAAACAGAAAGGAATCTAAGACAATGATGAGTCTTCTCTCCGGACTTATTCAATCTATACAGTGAGTCGATTCTGAGAGAATTAGAAGTGCTACCAGGATTCATTATTGGTGGTTACAATCTTACCAACATACGATCTGCAGATGACAGTGTTGATAGTAGACAGAGAAAGGAAATACAAAAACTCTTATAGAAGATAGGGAAGGAAAGGAGTAAATATCAGTTGCAAAAGTAATGCATAGTTGTCAGCAAAAAGGACAACCCAACATGCAAATTACATAATCGGGATACCAAAACTAAAGACGTACAGAAATTTAGATATCTGGGAAGCGTATTGACGGAAAGTGCAAAGGCGAGTTGGGACAGCCAAAAATGGCGTCCAAAAAGCTAAATACTATATTTTGTTAAAAATAAACAAAAGAATACTGAACTGTTATGTGATATCAATCCTCTTATATGTCAATGAACGTTGGACAATCGACTGAAGGCGAGAAAAAGAATTAAACATAAATTGCAAGACAACAGGGTGCATAATTGTCAGCAAAAGGTACAGCCCAACATGCAAATTACACATTGGAGATACCGAAGCAAAAGAGGTGCAACAATTTAGATATCTGAGAAGCGTATTAAAAGAGAACGGAATATGTGACACGGTAATCCGTACGCGCATTGGGATAGCGAAAGATGCCTTCCAAAATATGAACAAAGAAAAATATCTTTAGAAACAAAGAAACGACTACTGAACTGTTATGTAATATCAGTCCTGATAGATGGCAGCGAATGCTGGACATTGAAGATGAGACTTGAAGCAACAGAAATGTTGTTCTATAGTAAGATGCTGGGTATACTATGGACTGAATATGTGAGCAAAGACATAGTTTTAGAGAAAATCGAAACAAGAAAGACACTTATAATTAACACTAGGAAGAGACAGTTGAAATTTCTATGGAAAATAATGAGGAAAGAGGGCTTGGAAATCTGATACTCACAGAACAGATTGAACACGATAGGAAAGAAACGCATAAACTACCTGGTGAGCTTCAGTTAATGAACAACGGAACAGGGATTGTGAGATAGCAATATATATATATATATATATATAAGGGCTGCAAAGAACAGTAAATTGTGGTAAGACATGATTGTATATGAGTAGCAAAAACCTGCAAGCTAGAATTTGTCAGTTTCTCTTCTTTGATAAATTGACCGATGTTGGGCTGTTCGCGTCACAGCTAAATTTTCACGTATACTGCTGTTTCTTTTTAATTTAAAGATTACTTGTTTTTCCCCAATTAAAAATTATCAATAATATCTATCATTAGGATGCTATGAATTTTAAAAATGTATTCTACCGTTTTTCAAAGCTTTCTGGATTTTTTTTTCTGTTTGTTTTGAATAATAGTGCTTGCTTTTGTTTTGTTTTGTTTTTCCTTTAAAGCAAATCAAAATCAGAAATACTTTTGTGGGGGGATGGAAAATGTGATTAAAATGTCAAATATAAAGAATTGAAAAGAAATAGATAAAAAAAAGACAATCGAAGAAATAAATCGTTGATTGTCCATAATTCAAATCTGCCTTTTGTGCCAAAGAAAATATGCAAATTTCATTGTTTCTTTGCGCAGTCGTCTTTGTAACTTCCCTGTGACTTTTACAGGCTTTTGTTTCCCGTTCGCCATTCCGTCTCAATAAATATGTCAAATCGTATGCTTTATGCTTGCAGTTAATGCAGAGAACAAGAAAACTGAATTTGAACTGATTACGTTTGAATTTTCATTAAGCGAGACTTCGCTAGAGATTGCTTGCAAAGATCTTCTGCTATTCATACACAACTAATGTGGCCAGAATCAATTAAAGCGACGCTGCCCAATGATGTTTGTTAATGCATTTTAACTTGAAATCCTAATCACAAATAACTCACATTGGATGAGAATTCCGTTTTTATTTAATGGTGCGAAAAGAAATACAAAACATTTTATGGGTGGAGGGCTTAAGATTTCGTGAATGATATATCAAAGATTATCTTTCAAGTATTTTTTCCTTTTAATTACTTTCAGTAGAATAACCATCTTCTGTTTCTTTACATTAGGGGTCTCCAACCTTTTTTGCGTCACCGCTCATCTGTATCGAAAATATTAAAATGCATATCAACATTGTGTGATAAAAGTTTGTTATTGGCTCGTAAACTGAATTTATGATGTAACGAATAACATTGACATGCGGCATTTGCTGCTGCTACTACCGCATTAAAAAACAAAGGAAAGCAAATTCATAAAAAAAGAACTATCTTACAAATATATATATATATATATATATATATATATATATATATATATATATATAATATAGTCGACTCTCCCGTCGAGATTCGACGTATGAGGGTCAAACAGATCCGTTTCAGGAAACGGACAGCCGGACACCGGCACATGAGATTTGATTATAGTGGTGAAGGTTTTGTGCAGAACCAGCCACACTTTTTGAAGGGACAGAGACCTGGTGCACCGAATGCCACAAGTTTCCCAAACGACCCTCCGCGGGTTTTGAATTCAGAGTTGTCTTTCTCCTAGACCAGTTGCCATCCAAGGCTATAGAACCCAGTCTGTCCTGCTATTTTACCCATAGCTGGAGGGAGAAGAAGAGGGTTCATACCTTTCCCAAGTGTATATATATATATATATATATATATATATATATATATATATATATATATATATATATCCGATGTAACATCAAAATTGTCCGATTTTTAGATTAGGCATTGGACCTTTGTATCATAGAAAAGATTAGATATCTCGGAGGTATTTATAACTCTATTGGACTCTACTTTCAGCAATAAGAATGTATAATTACTCTCCAAGCTTAACAAAAGACTCGTGATGAAATCGATCATAAACGAAAATAACATGCTTATCATCAAGTAATCATAGCTAAAGATCGGAAGGTCATGAAGGACTGGAATAAAGTTAATTATTCCAGGATCATTTTAAAACTTATTCAATGTGATATTCGTCCTTTCTAACCTTCTAACTTTCTGTCCTAAATTAAAAAGGCGCCTCACACGTTTCACGTACGATTTCATTTTCAAATCTATTTTCACTGCTTTTTGGACTGTCATAGCTGAAACTTCTCCCTCACGTGCCAAACGCATTTTGAATTGAGTTGGATATTTTCTAATTGATCTATTTAGCTCTAACTTAAAATCCTTTTGGCTGTTGAGACTTCCTGATCCAGTTTTCCTCTCTACTGTTCCCTCTTTTTAAAATTTATTCGCCGTTCTCTGGATGATTCTTGAATGGACTTTGAAGTATGAATGACAATGCCATTACTGAAGACCTGAATGATCTTTTTCCTCTCACCATTGCTCATTTAGGAAGACAGAAGGGCTGTCACAAATCAATTTTCAACTGTTCTCTTTCTAGCTGAATAACTCAAATGGTTTTTCAGTGATTCTTACGACAAATGGCATCAAGATGGTTAAACGTCTTATCTGAAAACCTGGAAAGAAAAGAAAATAAATATGTTTAGTGGTTTTGTAGATATTAAACATTGTGTAGGATGGACAATTTTGCTTGAACCTGATTTGGAAGTATGAATTTTGTTGCCATTACTGAAGACATGAATATATATATATATATATATATATATATTTAAAATATATAAATACCTATACATGTATATTTTTAGAAAAAAAAATTTTTTCGAGAGGAAACTTCTCCCTCACGTGCCAAACGCAATGTTTACGACAGGAGTTGGATATTTTCTAAAAATCTATTAAAGCACTAACCATGGAATATTTTGGCTTTTGTCCTTTTGATCCATATTTATATATATATATATATATTTTTTAAAAAATTTTTTATTCGCCGTTCTCTGGATATTTTTCTTGAATGGACTTTAAGCAAATGAATGATAAACAATATTTAATTAACATTTGAAGACCTGAATGAGAAATTTATTTAGAAAATGTTTTATGTATGACACCATTGCTCATTTAGGAAGACATAAGGGCTGTCGTTAAATCAATTTTCAACTGTTCTCTTAATAGCTGAATAACTCAAATGGTTTTTCAGTGATTTAAATGACAAATTCCATCAAGATGGTTAAACGTCTTATCTGCTCTGGAAAGAAAAGAAAATAAATAAATGTGGTTTTGTAGTTTTAAACATTGTATAGGATGGACAATTTATTGAACCTGATTTGGACAATTTTATGTTTAACGTTGTTATTTTATATATATATATATATATATATATATATATATGCAAAAATATAAAATACCTATACATGTATATTTAATGAAAAAATTTTTTCGAAAAGAGGATAGAATCCAGGTAGAACTCAATCTAATACGACATAAAAGAATTTGCTTAAATACTTGTATCTATAATTTTAACATGAATTGGAAAACATAAATAAAAATGTTTTAATTAAATAAATTATCGGATATATATATATATATATATATATATATATATATATATATATATATATATCGATCGTTCTTAGGGCTTTTTTGAACTTGGGATTTACAACTAGTGTTGTCCTCACTACTCTTTTGTATGGATCAGAGGCCTGGACCCTGTATCGTAAGCAGATTCAGCAATTAGATGTCTTTCACAAAGGAAAGGAGCAATCTGTGGACTAACCCTGCAGGACAAAAAATCCAATGCCGACCTTCTAACGATGTGTAACATTGACGGAATTGGGAGCTTCCTCATGAGGGCACAGTTACGATGGGCCGGTCATGTTGTACGGATGCAAGATGGTAGAATTCCAAAGATTCTCAGGTACAGCCAGCTTGAAGATGGTCAACGGAATGTTGACCGACCCTTGCTCACGTTTAAAGATAAGCTGAAAAGTAAACTTGCAGCTGCAAGTATTGCACACACTGATTTGGAGAATACTGCCTTGGATTGCAAAGCTTGAAAAAGTGTAACTTACACTGGAATCAGTAATTTTTCGGTGGCAAGCGTTGTCAAGCTCCGTGAAGCAAGAGAAAGGAAAAAAGCCTCAGAAGGTCCCAGAGAAGGGCACCCTCTTTGCTCTCATGCTTGCCCAATCTGTGGTTTGCTTTGCAAGTCATTAGCAGGTCGGAAATGTCACTCTAGATTCAAACTTAAAGGACATTAAAAAGTTGTCGGAACCTCATACGTCAAAATCGACGGTAGAGTCCATCATTATATATATATATATATATATACACAAACTTTCTTCCACGCTCTCCTTCCATCGTATGTGTGAAATTTTCAGTCTCAGTATGTATACAAAAATGCGAACATACTTAAGTTGGTATATGGTAGTTTTTGTTAAAAGAACGATTTATTTTCCGAGAAAATTGTAAGTCGTAAGCAAATGAATTCTGGAGTTCACTTAAATCTACAATCATGAGAAGAATTGATAAATTCTTCAAATGTCTATGGAGGATTTAGAGGAGCGTTGTACTGCAGACGAAAGATACTTTAAAGATCTTTTATTGCTTTAAAGATCGGCTGAATGGATTGGGTTCTGATTAACAGTGCAGGAATTATCCCATAGGAATCTCCCTAGAAGATTGAAGTGATGGGTTGTTAATTGAATGGTATAGTAATTCATCGTTACTTCTCTGAAGGCGTACTGGAATAGGAAAAGATGTCTACCAAAAATTAAACTAAATAAGAAAAAAAAACAGAATTTCATGAGAAACAAAGAAAAAGGATGCTGAACTGCAATATAATAAGAACTCTCCTGTATCACATCGCGAGATCAATAAACATTAATATTAGGAATTGTATTGTCAGTAAGGCGGGAACATACTCTCATTCCCTGGAGAAGGGCCCAGTCGAAGTCATCACTACAGAATGCTGGAAGGAAAAGACAGATAAGTTAACGATAACAAGAATTGTCCTGTTTTTATAGCTGCTTGACTGCGCCTCATAAAGTTGTCTCAGCGAATCTGCCTAAGCAGTGTGTGGATGACACACAAACCAAATGAAATTTGGCCACACAAACCCTGTCCGTATTGTTTAATAAAACCTGTTTGAAAGTATTCCCGCTGTCTAAATACCTCTTCATATATATATACACACACATACACAAACAGAGACATCAGTTACGGTTTTAATGCACGTGATACGTGACTAGGACACATAATGAGGAAGGAAGTCCTGGAGAATCTGATACTCACGGGTCGAAAAGGAAATAGAGACAAGGGAAAACAACGCATCACATACCTAGCGGGCTTAAATAAGTTGATGACAAAACGTGGTCTGGGGGGGAGGTAGCAAAGGGAAGGGACTTGTTTAGAGCTGCAAGGAATAGAGGAATGTGGAGAGCCATGATCGCCTACGCCCTGAAAGGCCATGGCGCATAAAAAGGAAAAAAGAAAGAAAAATAGGTGGCTAATCAATAAGAATTGACCCAAACAAAACTGAAAATAATTCAGTTCTGTCTTTTTGTCTGTTTTGCCTCAATCATTGACAAGGCTTTAATAAAAGTGAAACATGTTATATATTAAAAGTATATCAATATACTTTTCATATATAACATGTTTATATATTTCATATATACTGCATGCCAAATTATTATCAAGATAACTTTTTTCTAATATTTCAAAAACTGTCTAATCAGTTCACACAAAATTTTCACACAATGTTGGCAACACTGACCTGCGCAATCACTGAAATTTTTGTACTAATCATAATAAACGTTTTGTCTGCTCAATTCTGGGAATTTTACTAAACCTTTCTAATAATTTGGCACGCTCAAATCACCGTGCTGATAACAAATATGGCGCCAGTTAGTTTACATTGCGCAGATCAGTACGAAAATTACAGTGATTGCGCAGGTCAGTGTTGCCAAAATTGTGTGAAAATTTTGTGTGAATTGATTGGACGGTTTTTGAAATATTAGAAAAAAAGTTATCTCGATAATAATTTGGCACGCAGTGTATAACCCCCCCCCCAAGTATATTTTCAATATATTGGGAGAAGGTAGTTAGAGAGAATGAACT
>CAHIKZ030002169.1:427500-455000 GCA_903632075.3 Acanthosepion pharaonis
A
Organism: Acanthosepion pharaonis; assembly: GCA_903632075.3. Lineage (NCBI taxonomy): Eukaryota > Metazoa > Mollusca > Cephalopoda > Sepiida > Sepiidae > Acanthosepion > Acanthosepion pharaonis. The sequence continues at coordinate 427,502 of CAHIKZ030002169.1, forward strand.
TATATGTGTGTGTGTGTGTTTTACTATGTAGGTATCATTCCAAAATGAAAATATTTCCTTGTAAATAACAAACTGATGTTGCACCTTTACATCGATATACACACATGTCTATGTTAAATAATATTTCGATTTTTTCTGTATTTTTTTTTAATGAGATGTTGATTTTGCCGTTGTCCGTGCGTTTATTTTTTTCTCTCTTGGGCTTTTCTCTGTCATGAATTCTTTTTATCTTTTTTTTTTTAAATTGTCCTAGCGTTTACTTTGTTCTGAGTTGAGGAAGTGTGCGTCAACACGCTGGTCTATTGCCAGTATAGCAATTGAGTCTAACATGATTGCCTAAAATCTACGAAACATTCACAGAATAAGCAAGAAAAAAAAGAGGAAATGCTTCACATGAAGTTAGTAAACTTGAAGCCAATTAAGATCCAATATTTTCGGCTCAGGTAATTAATGAAAGCCATTAACTATTGATAAAGCCAGGAAAAAAATAAGGTAATTGATAACTTCAATCATAGTAGATCTTATTTTATCTCTTTATTTTCAGTCTGCAATTACTTTTTATAACGATACATAATTTGAAGATACCATTGTCTTTTTTTTTTCTTTTAATATTCAGCTTTATTGATATCCAACGTTTTCCTCGACCTCATCGTTTTATTGCCGTTGCTGTCTGTAAAAAAATACGCAATCAATTGACATTATTATTCAAAGATTGAGATTTTGGTAAATGGCTCTTCCAAATTACAGAATTTTTCGAAGTTGTTTAAGTTCTAACACGAACAAAAATTTGATACATGTCTCTTTGAACTCTACTGTGTCTGTGACTATGAAGAAATGTTTCTTAATTTCAGATAAGGGGGAAAATTAACTATAATTCGTAAGAGTGTCTCTCCTTTCCGTGCTGGAGAAAAGATCTGTTTTCGTTTTTGTTGTTGTCTTTTTACGGTTTTGTATCATTTATTTTAATTCCTGAAGTTACACTGATTAACGCTTCCACTGCTATGAAAGTTCTTATGCGTCTTTTCGAAACTCGAATTGCCAGTTGACGTATATATAGCTTTAAATGACAGCGTGAAACGTAACTCCATCGTATTTATATTATAAACTTACTCGGGATTCCATTTATTTCGATAAATATAGCATATATTAAGATCTGTTTTCTGGCGTAATTGTATTGTATGTTAAGTCGCCGTTTAGTTTGGACCGCAGCGTATCCTATCGAAACCAAAATGGCAGCGTCCATGAGAAATCGCCGTTAGCGTTTTTTGTAGTAATTTATTTCCAGTAAGTGGCAGTAATGCTCGATAAAAAGTATCAAACAGAAGAAATTATTTAAAAAATAGAAAAATCTGATACTAAAACGAATTCACTAGAAAAAGAAAATATTCTTACAATCCAAAATATTTTTCAGCATTAAATAACCCACAAAAGGTCAATAAGCCGTAAAAAGACAACAAATCTTTATCAATCAGCATTTCTCAATGCACTTAATTCAATAGTTTGTCACAAACAATATTATGCAGTTAAATTTTCATATTTAATGTTTGTAATATATCAGCTTCTGTTTCATGTTGTGTGGTTTTCGATCATGGATCTCCACAATTTCATGTCCTTTCTAGCTTTTAATAACTTCTTTTTTGCCATCTCCCCAAAAATCTGCTCCACCTTCCATTCACTCAAGCTCGCCAGGTAGGTTATGCGTTGTTTTCCACTGTCTCTCTTGACTTAGATTTTCCAAATCTTCTTTTCTCACTGTGTGCCCTAGACATTTCAACAGTCTCTTCTTGAGGATAAGTACAAGTATCATTTTTGTTTCCATTGTCTCTACAACTTCATTGTTGGGTCCATGGTATTTTCCGCATCATTGTGTAGAACTGCATTTCTTGTTCATCTATAAGAAGATTGTTCAGCATTCACTTCCATATAAGAGGACTGATATTACACAATAGTTTGGTATTCTTTGTTTCTAACAGTACTTTGCTCGACTTTTGTAAGGCATTTTTGTAACCCTAATACGTCTATAGAACCCGGTTTGTTCTGCTATTTACCCATACCTGGGTGGGGAGAAGAGGATTCATATATTTTCTAAGGATATTAGCACGTAAGTGAATGTAATTGATTCAACTGTAATTCGAACTCGGCTCTCAAATTCCTGAATCCGAGCCGCTATCCATTACTCCAAGTAAGCTACAATCCACTAATACTCTGGTATTCACCCAAACCTCCCCACAAGGGGGGGATGTGGCACAAGGCCGGTTTTTATCTGGGGCGATTCAGAAACCTTACGCCAGGGCAAAAATTCTCCTTAGACCACGCATACACTGGGTCGAGTTTGTGTACCTTCCCAGACGAGACTCTGCCCGTAGGCATAACCTCGTCTTTGTTCCTCTCTGCCCAAAGGAAGAGAGTTCGAAAAGTCTGTTGCGAGCCTGGCAGCAAACTGTCTGACTGTGATTTTGCTACTCACTAATACTATGTCTTGTTCACGTGAAAACTAGACATTTATGGGCGTGACTGGAATCTGTCCTCCTCTTGACCTCCAATGGGAAGGAATTTTCAGAGGTGAGAGTGCCAGGAATTACCAAGACTGACTGTCAAGTCTCATGTCAGCATGATCGAAAGGACTGGTGAACTTTGAATTTGACCTCCGCTTGACCCTTGGTCTCGGAAAGATTGTGGGCTTTAAGTGCTATAAATGGAATGCGTTACAGCTAATAATGTTATTTAAATACACTTTCACTGACTTTGATAGACCAGTGGTAAAGCTTAACTACAATATTTTTTTTTTTAACAGACGATGGAAAATCCGACGTAGAAACCCGAAAGCACATCGGTGTTGCGAAATATGTTTTCCAGAAACAAAACATATTAAGCAGGACCGACACTTACTAACCTCGAACACCCCGACCCCTGCAGTGGATCAGGCCTGATCAGGGGATCTGGGCAGTGTTTTGTGTCTCTCGCTATCTTATCAACATTTGCATTGTTTGACCTAGAGTTATATACGTTAGAAATTAAACGCAATTATTATGAACATTTTTCTTGAATTTTCACGTCATAATGGTTATTTTTTCCATCCAAATCCGTGAATTTGTTTTGCTCTTGGTAAGTCTCGGAAAAACACTATATAAAATTCGCAATGTTCTATCCATAATGTTGAATATGTTTAAATTATACAATTTTTTTATCAAGAAAAATCTGAAGTTGATGTTAAAAATTACCCTAAAACGTTGTTGATTTATTTAATATAGAATGATCTATTATGGCATGTGTCTAATTTGTATTTAAACACATTGTATTAAATTTACATTTTTTCTAGTTGAATTCTTCACCTATCAGTATCTGTCTATATATCTGAGATGAGGTATTATGTACACTATTTACATAATTTGGACTTGTCCTCATCTTTGTTGCCATATTTATCACAACGTTTCGGCCGCTGTACGCTTCGGCCTTCTTCAGATGTTTGGAATGTCGAACTGAACCCTTTATTAGGCTCGGTTGGGTAGACCGCTCCAGCTCCACGTGCCATGTCTAATGGATGTCAGTTATCTCCTGTTAATTCCCCTCTTAAAGTTCTCCACTGCCTTAACTAGGTATTGAACTCGCAACGCTTTGGCTGCTGTCACTGGATCTAACTAAAGCCTATAATGATAATGATAATAATGATAATAATAATAAAAATAATGATGATGATGATGATAATAATGATAATAATAATCCAGAAACGATTGATCATCTTGTATCAGGTTGCACGATATTGGCACCCGCTGAATATAAAACCCGACATGACAGAGTGGGCCAATATCCGCACTGGAAAATCTGCAACTTCTACGGGAAGGAAACTGAAAGAAACTGGTATGAACACCACCCAGACCCGGTTACGGAGATAAGACCTGTTACAATTCTATGGGACTACACATTACACACTGACAGAACAATCAAAGCCAACCGCCCAGATATTGTTATTAAAGACCACAAACAAAAACGGTGCCTCTTTATTGATATGGCAGTCCTTGCTGACTGCAATGTATCTTTGAAGATATTCAAAAAGCTGTCAAAATACAAGGACCTTGAAATAGAAATCTCGAAAATGTGGCATATGGGGACATCAACAATCCCTGTTGTAGTTGGAGCCCTAGGACTGGTTGGAAAAGATTGCAGTAGAGTAATTGAAGGGATTTCTGGAAGTCCATGCCTCAAGGAGATACAGAAAATTGTTCTGACAAATACAGCCCACACTTTACGAAGGGCTTTATCTATGTATTTTTTTTTGTCAGTAGAAAGTGTCATGATGCCATTTCTAACCTTAGGTCCCTGGGCGGGACCCGGAAAGAAATGTGTAAATGCCAGAAATCAAAGAAAATAAAAATAGTGATAATAAATAATAATTAATTAATAATAATAATTAATAATAATGTAAATAGTGTCCTTCACTTATATGATCCATTTTACATATATGTAATTAGGTTAAAATAAAATCTGTATTTTATATGAATACTAGCTCAGGAAAATTGAGATGTAGCAAAGTTTGGAAAAAAATACCAAAGATTCTGTGGGGACGCGAAACCCTTGCACTGGCTCTGGTGTTAAGACAGAGGAAAATGTCATGAGAAACAAGGAAAACTATGTCATGCTGTTGTAAGTTATCTAATCCGCGATATGACAGTGAATGCTGAATAATTTTCTCGGAGATGAAGACGACGCCTAAAGCGAGAGTTCTACAGACGCATTTTAAGTATACTGTGGACAAAACATATGAACACTATAAAATTTTAAAGAAAATAGAAACTGCAGGGAAACTTATCCTTTTGATATATATATTTTTGGAACACATGATAAAGTAAGAGGGACTAGATTATTTAACCCTCACATGATATATTGAAGGTAAGACAAGCAGGGGAAACAGTGTGTGAAGCAAATGCCAGGAAGTCATGAAAAGCCGTGACCGCATACAGGGAAGTCCAAAGTTGTAAGAGTCATGTACGATAAAGTTCAGATGTTTGAAACTTCTGACATTCCTCTATAGGCCCTGATGGCCAGAAATTTCTTTAGTCCCTGTGCCTGGCACTATTTCTTCCTTCAGCAGTAAAGAACAATGCTTCACACAGACCTAGTATTAAAATTAGAATTTAAATTCTTAAATAATTTTACTAACCATGAGAATTAAACTTACTTTTTAATCCAATGGGATCTCAATTCATACCCATTGAATAATTATAAAACTTGATTTTCTTCTTATTTACCTTTTTATATTAATTGTGATGAAAAAATGAGCCCGGCCAACATATTTCCACGAGCCACATATTAAATCTCTGAGCTACATGTGCCCCAAGAGCCTCGGTTTGGTCACACCTGGCATAGGACCTGAAAGGACTTGGTATTTAAAAGAAAAATATAAGCCAGCTGTGGAATCAACGTTGCTGAGTTCAAATTCTAACCATTTCTATTACATTCACTATTTCTCGACCCCCAGCTATGGATTAAATAGCACGGCGGATTGGTTACTCTAGTCATGGTAGCTGTAAAGTGTGAGAAGAATATTCTTTACATCGAAGTTTGGTCTGGCAAATGAACTGCAACTGAATATCTACCACGCCTCGTGGACCACACCTTACCGCTGGATCCTGGTGGTAAGCTCGATGTGAGGTGGGTCTGGAATTGTACAACCCCTTACTCAGCTAAAAATCTACCCACACGCAAGCCGTTCCTTAAATGAGAAACGATCATCATTTCATAGGACGGATAACGATTTTAGTCTTAATATCGTTTGCTGGTGAATTCGTTTTCTGTTTTCGTAATTCTGGTTCTGACATCATCCCAAAAGGGACGCTGAAAATGCTTCATTTCCATATTTATTTAATATGGCAGAAAGTTAAAGTTTACCTGCGTGCAAAAGGGAGTTTATTATAGACCAGTTTTCGAAATAATAGTGTGTGTGCTTAGAATATGGACATTGAAATTCCTGATCTTATATTTTGGATTCAACACCGATCGATCACCATGTCTTTCAGGGTGGGGGGTGGTCGTGATGTTTAGAGTGCTAAAATCTTCTGACCTTATGCAGTCGAGATGATTCTAACGTAAATGATCCTGTCATTTTACGTGTCTGACATTTAATAATGAAGGAAAAGTGAATTTCTTTCTGAAAACAAAGGTTATCTCCCTTAGTTAAAAAAAAAAAAAATTAATGAAAGTGCTACATCAAAACAAAGACTGGTTAAATTGGTTAATTTTTGGAAAGGATATTAAAAATCGATTGTAACCTGATGGACTGACAGGACTAACATTTTGAGCGGTAAAAGAATTGTAAAATGCAGACGATAGCAACAAAAATACAGTCAGACGAATATGTGGTCAAGCAAAGTAGACATATTGGTTGCGATTCCGTGAGTGAAGGTTTTCATTTTAATTCTTTTTCTTCCGCCTTGTTATTTTTCAAACAGAATCTCTTAGAGTTGGAAATATTTTTAGTTGATTTGGTTTAAGAATTACCAACAAGAAAAAAATTACTTCCTTTGTTTGTTTTGCTTTGTTTGTTACATTCTCAGGAACCAAATAATAATTAAAAAAAAGATTCTATACATAAATAATATAAAAGAAAATTGGAATCATTTAATCGCATAAGAGGACAATAATCATCAAGAGAGTGCTTTCTCGGAAATTTGCTTCACTGATTGCTCGTCAGGATCTATCTTGCATTTTTATACGGCTACAATTCTTCCTTGCGTCAAATATTGCTTCCAGATCTGACCTGGTACTTCTGCTCTGTATCTAAATATTCTTGAAAAAAAATAATCTAAAAATGAATCTGCAACGTTATCAGTCCTGACCTGACATCTCGGTTTCATTCATTTTTCCTTCCGCCGTAAAGTAGCCGCCTTGTGCTTTTTCTATAAATAACTTCATGATAATTATTCTGATGGACTTTCTTCTTTGGTACCTCGACTTCACACATTTAAACGCAATACTCGATTGGCAGACTGTTCTCCTCGTTTTGCTGTTAAATTTGTTGTTCATGATGACGGCCGTCTTTGAGTATAGAATCCAGAGGTTAGCAGTGAATATTTCGAAGACAGTAGGGAAGCGCAGTTCAGGTTAGCAGTGGCTATCCCGGTAAAGTAGCAGAGCGTAGTTCAGTAGTTCTTCCTACTGTTCCTCTTCGCCTGACAAGCTGGCACTAGACATTCGGATACAGTAAACAAAATGGCCGCCTTTATACACGACGGATTGAATACTTTACGTCTTCTGATTGGTTAACCTTCTATTGGTGGACTATAAAGTGAGTCAAGTCATTTGGGTTGGCTCACTAATAGTCTAATGTATCCAAAAATTGTAACAAAATTTGCTAAGCTTAAGTGTGAGTTCTATACTAATGGATACTTCACGCGCATTCCTCACTTGTAGAACTCTCTTCCGGCTTGCTTTCGTGTCAACTACGATATTCAAAATTCAATGTCAATCGTCATGTTCTCTCTCCTCAAAGTTTTCTCAGTTTCCTTTACTTTCAGTCTTGCGTCTTAGTGGTTTTATCGTCTTACTTGTGGTAAAATGATTAAAAAAAAACATTTTAGCCTTCGGCGAATGGCTGAGAGAATATTTCCATCGAGGAATTTTGCTGTCAGAGACCGCTCACAATATCAAAATCAAAAGTGTCGTACCCCCTTCCTAATACCAGTACTGTGCCATTATTTATTTGAGCTCAGCATAGAGGAATTCGTGGAAGAAAACAATTTCATAACTATAATTTCATCACTAGAGCGGAGGGGTTAGCCACAACTTTCAATCACAAAAGATCTCCAAATCAATTTAGAGTCGCCCGCCAGATATCGTTTCTGGTTAACATTCAAACATATTCTGGCAAACATTTGGCGAACTGCTTCTGGTTATTGATTATAAAGTCAATTCAATCTCAAGATATGCTTAGTATATTAGTAATTCTTTTGATACCAATAAGTAATTCTTTCTCCCAGAGATATTTTATCGAACAAAAACTAACAACGCACCCTCCTTGATAGACCATGTACTATGTTATTATTTATATGAGCTCAAGCGTATCAACATTGAGTCATTTGCAGGAAACAACAGATTTAACGGTCTGATAATATATGATCATCACTGGAATGGAACACGTAGCATATATATATATATGTATATTAGTCTGGTTTCTCGTATTTGTGGATGCCCGTCTACTAAAGCGGCTAGCCAATCCCTACTGCAGACGCCTGTTCTGGGAGATTTGTTATTATTTATTTGGATTTTTTGTTAATTTTTTTATATTTTTTATTTTTATATTTGTTATTATTTTTTAATTATAGATTTTACCGTTTTACATACATCAAAAAATCTTAAATTTTAAATATTTTAAAGTTATTTTCTTTATATAAACTATCCATTTATGGCTATCATTTTTTATGTTTTGCTAGCATACATTTGGGATTTTTTTTCTAGAAAAAGAGATATATATGATTTTGGTTTATATCTAATATTTATTCTTTTTTATTTTAATTTTTAAAATTGCTTGAACTCGTGTCTTTAATTTTATGATTCATTTGCAACCTGACTTAGGATTTTAATATTTTAAAATATAGGTCAAGTTTATATTGCCTCGAGTTAAGCCGGACACTTGCACCATGTTACTGGGGGTTCGGTTAACCTAATATGTATATTTTCATGGGCTTCCTTTCTATTTTTTTGTTCTCTCTTTCTTCTTTTTTTTTCTTTTTCTTCCTTTTTTTTTCTTCTTCTTGTATTTTTTTAAATGTTTAAATTTTAAGTTCCTATTTTATTCCTTCACAATTCTGAGTTGACATAACAACATGGTGGTTAAAATGGCTATACGAATGGCGTAAATGTGGATTTCTACTCTATGCAAGTTATATGCTCTGTTATAATAAATACAATGTATTTTTGTGGACTAGTTTTAATATTTTATATTATTAGGATACACTTGGATTATATAGCAAAGGATAATTACCTGAATATATATATATAGTGTCAACTTGGTGTTGCCCACCAAATATTGTTTTTGGTCGGAATTCATGCATTTTGGCACCCCATTAACTGAAAGTTTCTGCATACCCAACTACTCATGAATTATAAACCCAAAGCATCCCCAGGGTAACACTTGTATCCCATGATTTCTTATGACAAAGATCTGTGGATCGTTTTCAAAATTATGTTATGAATATTGATCAATGGTTTCGGGTGTTGATACCGCTGAAGATCTCCCAGACACTGTTGCTTCTTGGCTATTAAACTTGTCCTTTTCGAAACTGACACACCACATTTTCATTTAAATATGAAGGCAACTTGTTACCAATTGTCAAAAACAGAAACTTTATGACGACTCATTTAAGCAATGTTGAGCCCGGTCAGTACTTAGATGGGGGCCTGCTTGGGAAGAGCAGGTACTGTAAGCAAACTCCAACAATCCAAAATATGTTGCGATTTCAAATAAACCGAAAGAGGTTGATAAGCAGTATAAATAAATAAAAAAAAAAAATAAAAAAAAAACATGACTGCCGACAACTCTGATATTTGAAAATTGCAAAATATCCGTTCGGTCCAGGATTAGTAATTCCGGATTTTAGAGAAACCTATAATTAATATCATTTTTTTTTTTTTTTTTTTTTTTAGAAATCTAGGATTATAACCAATCTTTAATCTATTATTAATACCGCCTTTTCTTTAAACATATAATTAGTACCGTTCTTCTTCAGACAACTAATTAGTAGCGTGTTTATTTTACAGCCATATCGCGATGAAAACATCGTTTCTCGTCCTATCATCGAAGTTGAGCAATGCCAAGCTTGATATTAGTACTTCGAAGAGCCAGGGCTTGGGAATACCATGTGCTCTAAGCTTGCATTTCCGTGTAGAGTAATGGATTTCGGTACGGATGGAGGATCGAAGAGCCGATTTCGACTTCCGGTAGCGTTCATTACATTCACTTGGGAACGATATGAATGTGTGAAGGAGAACTCTGAATCAAAACTATGTAGCCCTGGCGAAGAACATAATATGCAACTAAGACACTATGATACCGACTACGGTTACTTCATTTTTTAAGCATAATCAGGACCAAGTTTTTAGAAACCTATAATTTATAACGAATATTTTAAAATTAAAAAAGCAAACAAACTATAATCAAAACCAGTTTGTTTTAGAAATCTATGACCGATACTGGATATTTTATAAACCTGTAATTAATACCGGATATTTTATAAACCTATAATTAATTTCGGTTTATTTTACAAATCTATGATTCATAGAGGATATTTTATAAACATAATTAATACCAGATATTTTACAAACGTATAATTAATATAGGATATTTTACAAATCTATGACTGATACCGGATATTTTACAAACCTATAATTAATAACGGTTTATTTTAGAATCCTTTTATTAATTCATGATTTTCTTCTTAATTTGTTTTAGAATTAATGCCATAATTTATGGAAGGTATTATTGGCTTAATGAATTTTCTTCCAACTTTTCCAGATCTTAAGTCAATGTAAATTCTATGGTTTAGTATTAAAAAGGTTTTCTGTCAACGGAAATCAAAAATCATACAAAGGTCATCTCAGGAAAGAAATAATAAAATATGCTTAAAATCAACGCAATAAAAAAAGAAAACATCATGAAGTGTGAAAAATAGATGAAGGTGATAGAATGTCAATGAGCCCATAACATTGATAATTTATTTAGTTAGGGGAATCGATTTAATCAAATATGTTTCGCAGAGTTTTCAAGATCCACGAGTCTCGCCGAGGCTTCTATAAATGGTGGGCCTTCTACCAGATTAGGCTAAGTTTTGTAAGTATTTCTGAACTTTTTTCGCTCAACAGTTTATACTGAATTCAATTATTACTAAAGTTCCGCTCTTATGATTTTGTGCCACATCGAGCTACACTTAGGCAAATACGACTCCGGCGTTATCTCTTTGATGGAATTTCTAAGCGCACAGCAAATGGCCAGTGGTGAAGGAATGATTGAAGCCAGGAAATGTTTTCAGTTGAATGTATGGTAACGGAGCTTTTCACTTCGACAACAGTCTTTTGTTTTAACATTTAATTCCATTGGTAAGAGCATAAGAACCTGATACGTTGGCTAAAAATTGATCTCAAGCCGGGACCTTACTGAAAAGAAAACACTAAAATGCATCAGTTTTCTTTTTAGAAGAAAAGTCTTGCATCGGTAAACATGTCATTCAAAAGTGGTTCTCTCCTATCCATGCATTTATCAACTTATAGAAGAGAGAGAAAGAAAAAGAAAAACGTAAAAGCACTTACAGTGTTTTAGGCGGGAGTCCTTAAGTACAAAATCTATTTATCTGCTTTATACAAAATAGATAGCGGAGTCGGGATGAAATTTTCCTTGTTGTTTATTATTATAATTTTTTTGTTGTATTTTTTCAAGCATCTTTCGCTTCACTAGTGTACTTTTTAGCATGCTCGCCAACCTAACGCTGTTATGCCTGTAGCGAGTTCGAGCTTCAGATAAGTTTAATAAATATAAATAATAAATTCTACATACGATAGATCTATTCTATGAGAAGTGCTTATACAGATTCATACCACTGACATGCTTTTTTTTAAAATGATTTTCGATAAAGATTGAGTGCCAAATCGTTGCCCCAATAATGTGGAGGTAAAAAAAATAATCGATTGCTTAATTATTAAACTATTTCCCCTTAGGACTGAAAATATTTGGTTCGTGGGTAATGAAACTGGTGGAGAAGCGGTATTACAAGTGAGTCGAAAGAATAAAAGCCGACATATTGCCAACATAAACCACACTTAAATTCAGTTGTATATAAAATGAAAACATTTTTTTTTTTTTTTTTATTTTTGTTGTTGAATCTCAAAATATGATATCACATCATATCGGAGGTTTTTGTCACCATTTGTGAAAATCTTTGGATTGATTAATTCCAAGAGTAAAACACAATTACATACACACATATATATATATATATAGAGAGAGAGAGAGAGAGACAGAATGATTCGCTGTATCACAGCTCATCAGTGTGGTTAGACGCCCGGTTTCCTCTATCTAGGATTGAAACCCGGCTGAATTGGCGTCAGTCGGAAAATCTACCCCTATGTTGTTGGCGCAGTGAATTTAAGCGTGTTTATTTTTTGATAAACACGCCAGTGACTGAGAGAACTCGATTCATTTTATCAAAGAGTATTGCATTAGTAGTATTAATATCACTGTTGAAAAAAAAAAAAACTTTCTATCCAGAGAGCTCAATCGAAATAATTTTTCAGGAGCATATATAATGTCATCCACAGATGGAATGTTTAACTTTATATTTATTTTCATCTACCGGCCTTGAATATTCGGGTAATCATATTAGAGAAAAAAATATGCCGAAAAGCGCGTATTTTTCTCGAATATTCAGACCAGTAGACGAAATTAAATGTAGAGTCTACTCATTTACGAATACCGACTAAGAATAACGGTTATATATATATATATATATATATATATATATATATATATATATATATATATATATACAGTGGGTAGCAAAAGTATTTAACATTGGGTTTTCTTACATATCTCAAAAAATATCAGATCAATTTCAACGAAACTTATAGGAAATATTTAAACGAACATTGTCGATCAAAACATAGAAGGAAAATTTAAAACCACTGTTTTGAGAAACATTTATTAACAATAAATAAAATAACCCATATGCAAAAGTATTTAATACACTTTTTACTAATATTTAGTACAGTAGCCTCCGTTCTGTCTTCACAGCCTCCAGTCGTTTTCGTAGTCTTCAACTGTTTTCTTGCAGGTACTTGTTGGTATTTTGACCCATTCTTCTTCACAAATTTTCTTCAATTTGTTTAAATTCGATGGATTTCATTTTTATGAACTCGTAACTTCAATAGTTTCCACAAATTTTCGATTGGATTTAAATCCGGTGACTCGCTTGGCCATTCCAGGACATTAATGTCATTATTATTAAACCAATTCTTAGTTGTTTTAGCAGTATGCTTCGGGCCATTGTCTTGCTGAAATACATAATCACGATCATGTCCCAAATATGTGGCACTGTTCAAGAGTTGAGTTGACAAAATTTAAGTGTATTTTGCAGCATTCATTGTTCCTTCAATGATTTTCATTTTTCCTACTCCATTTGAGGAAAAACAATCCTACATCATAACATTTCCACCTCCATGTTTGACTGTAGGGATGGTATTTGCTGGCTTGTATTCCGCTCCTTCCCCCCCCATACATGAGTGCGCATGTTTCATCCGTAAAGCTCAATTTTTGTTTTGTCTGACCAAATTACTTTCTCCCAAAAATCTTTAGATTCAATTTCATATTTCTTTACAAAATTCAAACGGGCTTGTACATGTCGGCGTTTCAGTAATGGAGTCTTTCTCAGTGATCTTGAAGTGAGACCTGCACGATTCAGTGATCTTTTAATTGTATCTTTACTAACTTCAGTTCCGACATTTTTCAAATCATTCTAAATTTCTCGACGAGTTGAAAATGGATTTTTCTTCACAGTACAGGAAATGTATCGGTCATTAGCCGCATTTAAGATACATCCTCCTTTGAATGTTTTCAATAGTATCGAATTTTTTTCATTTTCGAACAACAGCACCAACTGCACTCACATGCAAATTCAAATCTTGAGCGATTTTTCTATATCCCTTACCATCTTTGTGATTCTTTATGATCCAATTTGCGCATGTCGTTCGACAATTCTTTTTTGTTTTCACCATTTTCTTGCAGTAGTGGCAAACAGAATAGCTGCAGTGTCTCAGAGCTGTTATCTAATAGCCAGTTGAGTGTCATGCAATGCTGTCATTGGTCGACATATCATATCAATATGGGTAGGAATCATGACGACACATCTCTTCTAACCTAATATTTGCATTGGTGTTAAATACTTTTGCATATGGGTTATTTTATTTATTGTTAATAAATGTTTCTCAAAACAGTGGTTTTAAATTTTCCTTCTATGTTTTGATCGACAATGTTCGTTTAAATATTTTCTATAAGTTACGTTGAAATTGATCTGTTATTTTTTGAGATATGTAAGAAAAACCAATGTGTTAAATACTTTTGCTACCCAATGTATATATAATATAATATCTATCTATCTATCTATCTATCTATATATATATATATATATATATATATATATAATGAGGGAGATACGTTAAATTATTAGACTTTAACTTATTTAAGGTGAGCCTTATGTTTGTGAAGAAAGTGACCAGTGAATAACCAGAGTGACAGTCACCAATATATTCATAAAATTTTGTTCACAGAAAAGAAAACCATTTAAAGTTTTAAAGAAAAATCTTCAGTCATGTCATGTTCAATGAAATATGAATTTACATAACTAATATATATATATATATATATATATATATATATATATATATATAACTACGATATATACTTAGAATACGCCAACGCAATAAAAAGCTCAGTGCTAAATATAAAAACACAAATACAGAGCATAAATATAGGAAATAAATGAAAAAGCTAATAAAATTTATGCTTGCTCTCGAGTAGTTTCCGCTACTGGCAGTTTTATATCAGTGCCACAATCATCACGAAGATACGAGGAGTTGTGGAGTTCTTTCCTTGTCCTGAAGAAGAATTAAAAGGGAAATAAGGAAAAGGAAAATAAGCAGAAAAAGGAAGAGGAGGAAAAAAGGACAACAATAAGGAAAATGTACATAAGAAAAAGGAAAAAAAGACAATAAGGAAAAAGAAAAAAGCGAAAAGAAGAAAAAGAAAAATAAGAAAATGGAAAAAAAAACAATAATAAGGAAAAAAAAGAAAATAAAAATAAAAATAAGGGAAAATAAGGCAAATGAGGAAGAAAAAAGAAAGATTGTTACGAAAGAACCAATAATAACATGTACTAAAAACTTGTTCATTTCTATCAAATAAATGTCATAAGCATTTTAATTCCGTTTTTAATACAAGTTCTTTCCGTTGATTTTTCAATCTATCAAAAGTTAGTCTCTTAACAAACAATGTAACCGGGACTTTCTATGCAGTAAAAAATTATATCAGTCCCAAAACATGATTATAATTGCAGAGGGGATATTTTCATGAATTTAGCTAACTTCATGCTTTGATATATATTTTAATGCATGTTTTCTTAATAAAGTTACAACTGAACATTACGTTATATTGAAGATGTGGGTGTTATCCGAAAACACCATCAAAACAGCTTAAAAGTTTGGAATAGTAATAAATCGAATTAGTGTTGCCTATTGATTTCTTTTGAAAATCAATAAACGCAGCACGGGAAAAAACATTGTAAACCATCTAAAATGACAATCTAAATAGAAACGCGGAAAGTGTGTAATTTTATATGACATATCAATGTATATTTACACTGTCATCATAACAACACAATATATGGTTTGAATAATGGCGGGGAAAAATATGGTATTACTTCTGTCTAAACAATATTATGTAGTAATAGAATTATCTCCAAGTGATTGCCCCAACGACGCGTGAGATACATTCGTGTGTGCGTGCGAACAGAACCGTCTTTATTAAAGTCAACAAAAAGCCCTTCAGCAAGAATGGCGTTTTATCCAAAACGTTCTTTCCAAGTAGCGAGATTTGTGGAATTGACTCCCGTGGGGATGCTTTTCGGAAGCCCCAAAATTTCGCCTCTTCAAATTTAAGTTCAATCGTTATCTGTCATAGCCTAGTAATCTTCACCTCATATTTCCACACACCTCATTCAGTAACCCTCTACCTTGAGTGGCTCTTTGGCTTTTTATTGGCTGTATTTTAGTAAACTATGTTTTATATATATATTACTATTTCAGCAGTAATGATGTTGTATTTTCTATATCTTGGTTAAGTTACACTCTGGTGAAATTTTTTCAGTATCTCTTCATGCCCGTGACATACGGCTCCCTCCGTTTACTTGCAAGGATCGAATAACGTTTTTTTGAGATGTTAAGATGGTGTCCTTGACAGATCTCAACGCGCCCAAAATAATCTCATATATATATATATATATATAAACACTTAATAATAGATAATGTATTTTCTGTACCCAACACCAATATCAAGATACACCCACCTCACCTCACCTGTGATAGCTATAACATAATCTACTATTCATTCTGCACCTTATGTCCTAATAGTGCATATATTGGTGAATCTGGAAATAATTTTAGATTTTGCTTCAACAATCATAAACAAACCATCAGTCAAAACAATCCTTATTCCCCCATAGCTGAACACTTTAATCAATCAGGACACTCATTAGAAAACTGTAAATGTTTATTGATAGATTCTGATTTCAGTTCCACATACACACGCAGAAAAAGAGAGAAAAATACTGGATTTTAAAATTGAATACAACTTGGGTTAAATAAAGACATTTTTTTAGATATAGTTAAATTTTTTTAATTTTTTTAAACAGCATCTAAAATATTACAGTTAGATTTATGTCAAGAATATTCGAACACAGTGGCGTTCCATATCACGTGACGTCCGCATCTCGCGACGGACGCTACTTGTAAACAAACCTCTAAAAACAGTTATTTCTGAAGAAAGATCGAGGTCGATCTGAAATATCAAATATATATAAATAAATAAATACATTCATAAAAACATTATTATTTTTTTTAATTTGCAACTTATATATATATATATATATATATATATATATAGTGTGTGTGTGTGTGAGAGAGAGAGAGAGATACCGCGTGTCGCAGCAAAATTGACCAATTGTTAGTTGAAGTGTTATTGTATCTTCGAAATGATTAAAGATATCATATCGGAATTCTCCGAGGTTTTTATAACACTATTAAATTCTACTTTGAGCAATAAGAATGTATAATTGCTCTCTGAGCTTAACAGAAGAATTAATCATAGCTAAGGATCGGAAGCTCATGAAGGATTGAAATATATATATATATTATTCGAGTTATTAAAACCTCGGCGTGGCGTAATGGTTAGCAAGCTTGTCTTGATAGAACAATTACGACTGAGTAGTGAGTTCGATCTTCACTGGGTCCCCCATACCTTCGACCTTGTGCCACATCTAAGCCATGCTTAGAAAATCAATATATATTATTCGAGTATCATATTCGAACTGATCCAAGATGATATTCGACCTCTCTATCCTTTGCAGATTATGTCCTGAAGTAACAAGGTGCCTCACAGGTTTCACGTACGATTTCGTTTTCAAGTCGATTTTCACTGCTATTTGGACTATCATAGCTGGAACTCCTCTCTCACGTGCCAAACGTATTATCGATTAAGTTGAATCTTTTCTAATTGATCTCTTTAACTCTAAGTTGAAATAATGATCCAGTTTTTCTCTCTAATGTTTCCTCTTTTTCAAACTTATTCACTATTCTCTTGATGCTTTTTGAATGGAATTTGAAGATGGAAGTCAGAGTAGAAATGTTGGTAGCATTACCGAAGGCCTGAATGGTCTTTTTTTTTATCTCACCATTGCTCAGTTGGGAAGACAGTGGGCTGACATAAAACGATTTTAACTTGTTCTCTTTCTAGTTGAATAACTCAAAGGGGTTTTCAGTGATTCTTACGCCGAATGGTGTCAGGATGGCTAAACGTCTTATCTGAAAACCTGGAAAAAAACTCAGTTGATCTTTCTTTTTTTTTTCTTTTTTTCGATATTAACTATTATTTGGGATAGTGCTGTTACATCTTGTATATATAAGTGTTTGTGTGTGCACGCAGGCAAGCACGTGAGAGATATTTTTTTTGTTTCAATGGAAGAAAAAGAGGTATTAAATGCGCATGAATCTGTTGACAGCTGTCTGAATGACTCAAAGAAACGATGTAGTTGTAATGAATACTATACATCAAACCCATTCAGAAATATCTTAACTGTCGACAATCGCTTTCTAAGATCAATGGCTAAAAATGGCTTTGAGCGATTGCAGAGTCTGGATCACGGCGTACATCATCCTTCTTTGTATATCGTGGGCTGGTGCTACAGAAACAAAATGCTGTACCAAATAAAAGTAACCACATCACTTGAGAATTATCAGCTGCAGCAGCAACAACTAAATGGATAGCATTTGTGTGGTATTCTCTGTCGTCTCTGGATCCTCACGCTACTAAATAAAATTGTATTAAGAAAAAAAACGATTTCTTTTTCTTATTCGTTTTTATTAGAAGAGACGATCCGACGTGGTAGTTTATTCTAAATGGCAGCAGGAGGATTCACGTCATGGGGACACATATCTTTCGTTGACTTAGCGTTCCTCTGAGTGTAGTCTTAGCCCGTTTTTGGGAAGCGTATCTACATTTCAAACTTCTTGGGGCTCTCCTGTTGAATTCGTGCCATTTTGGACTTGTATCCAAAACCCAAACTAGAGCAATCTATCACTGTCAGGATACCACGCCCACAAGGCACTTCGGCCAACCAGTGATCATTCTGGGAATAACAACACACGATGTAGACGTTCTACACTATTTCAAATAATAGTTTAGGAAGGAAACTTAGGGCCTTCTCTGTTTGCTTGCCAGGATCGCACAGTTGGTTTTAAAGATAAAAATATGGTGTTCTTGAGAAGATCACCTCGCGCCAAAAAATTTTTTCTTAATTTCTAAGATATAGATATACACATATACATATATATATATATGTGTGAGAGAGAGAGAGAGTTAGCGCGTGTAGCAGCAAAATTGATCAATAGTTAGATTAAACTCTGTTGTATCTTAGAAATGATTAAAGATATCTTATTGGAATTCTTCGAGGTTTTTATAACACTATTGAACTCTACATTGAGCAATAAGAATGCATAATTACTGTCTAAGCTTAACAGAAGAATCGTGATGAAATTGATCATAAACGAAAATGGAATGTCCGCCATTAATTAATCATAGCTAAAGAGCGATAACAGCTACTGGACTTGAGAAAGTTATTTTCCCGAAAAATTGAAATTTATAAAACATTTCATTGAAAACAACCAGCAGCAGTGCTGGCTGATCGGTCAATGAATACCAAATGTTTCCTTGTAGGGAAACGGCTAATATTACTACAACAATTTGAAGCAAGAAAAATATCTCTGTGAATAACTGAAAGAAAAGAAACTATGGTTTTCTTTGGGTTGGACCCCGCAGAAAAAGGTGGTTGAATCCCTGAGACAATGAGTCAAATCTGTGATCTTCATTTTCTTTTCAACTGAACCACGTATACAAAGGGACCAATAGAAAGAAGGTTGATAGAAAAGAATTATGCCTTTTACAATAACATTTAATTTCGTTTCATGGTATCGGTTGTCGATAATTGTCTTAGATTATTCGCGATTCATCTTTTTTAAGAGCAATTCGAAAGCTACATTAACGACAGGATTTATCTGAGCTTAAACTCTGAAATCTGGCCACACGCTTAAGACCATTTTCTTGCTGATTTTAAGGTTGTCTCTTAGCGATGGTCGATGAAAAGGAGAACGCACATTCACCTTAACGCTCCATCAAAGAGTATATCATTTCCCCATGTCAACAAATTCCGACGGTCATAGATACAAAGAAATATTTCGTTTCAAATAAATATCCACATAAAAATCACTTTCTCACGAAACTTGAGGTGATAATCTATATTTGGGAATTAAATTTTAGTATGATTCTGATATTTTTTTTCTTTATTAGCAATGAAAGAAATTTGTTTAGTCTTTTTGTCTCGTCATTTTATATACAAATGTTAAGCTTGTGTAGTGATTTCCACCTCACTGGGTGTTCTATGCTTTCAGCGTTGTGCTACATCCAAGCTGCGATTATATTAAACCGCTACACCCATTACAACAATTACACTGCCTCGAGGTGCTCAAAATGATTATTTGGGGGCACATCGAGGCGGTGTAATGGGTAGCAAAAACATTTATGACTGAGTAGTGATTTCGATTCTAACTGGGTGACTTCAATTTCATGAAACATCTAAGCTACGCTTGGAAAATCACTATATATATTAATGCTATTTGTTTTATGGGAGAACTTTAAAAAAATATATATTGTAATTTACCCATACTCTCGGAATGAGAAACCGAATTCGAATTCTAGTCTGGTTCGTTGCTTTTCACTTATGAGCAAATACTCTTCGGTAAGGTATGAATCCAACTCTTCTACACTCCCTCTAAACTATTGCCTGAATAGGAGAAGTGACTGGGTTCTATAACCTTTGTTGATGAACTCAGTCAGTTTTTGTCATGAATATGATACCCAAGTCTGAGTGGTATATATATATATATATATATATATATATATATATATATATTATTTATTTATCAGTTCTTTTTTCATGGGCTGGAGCACCTTCTGCTTAACTCGGAGTTCTTGACAAGATCCAGAGACGGATATGTAATCTAATTGGCCCTGATCTAGCATCTTGTCTGCAGTCACTCTCTCACAGACGCGCCGTCGCCTCTCAATTTTTTCTACAAATACTTCCATGGTAACTGCTCTTGATGAGCTGCTCTTCTCGTTCCCAGACTCCATGAATTCAAATTGCCCTACGAGGCTGGCATCCCGCTCTCACCCTTACACTGTAGAAACTTTCAAATGTAGCCGTCTCTTCTACTCCAATAGCTTCATACCTCGCACCTCTCGCCAGTGGAACACCCTCCCCAATTACTGTTTCCCTGAAAGCTATAATCTCCAACTATTCAAATGTAATGTCAATCGACATCTCCAATTACCTTGATCTACCCACTATCCTTCTCTTCTTCCTTTCTCCTATCACTCTTATCTGCTCTCGCTCCAAATCTTCCGCAACCCCCTGCATCCTAGTGGCTTCACGCCTTGCTTGGGGCACAATGTTTAAAAAAAAAATGTTATTAAATCTATTACAAAGTATAAGAAATATTTACACTTTTTAAACCATTAAAATAAAAATATCCAAAGAAAGCTAATATTTTCCTTTCATCTATGTGTCATGTTCTTTTAGGACGTAGGCGATCATGGCTCTCCATCTCCCTCTATCTCTTGCAGCACTCAACAAGTTCCTTCCCTCTGCAACCTCCCCCAGACCACGTTCTCTCATTCACTTGCTTAAGGCCGCTAGGTATGTCATGCGTTGCTTTCCTTTGTCTCTCTTTCCCTCTATTCGACCCATGAGTGTCAGATTTTCCAGGCACTCCTTCCCCATTATGTGTCCCAGAAACTTCAGGTGCCCCTTCTAAATGTTAAGTATAAGCCTCCTCCTTGTTTGCATTCTCTCTTAGACCTTATCGTTGCTCACACATTCGGTCCATGATATCTTTAGCATCCTCCTGTAGAGCCACAGCTCCGTCGCCTCGAATCTCTTCATCTTTGAGCGATTTGCAGGGAAGGGAACGCTTCCTCATCTTTATTATCATATTCACGACGTTAGGACGTTGTACTCTCCGACCTTCTTCAGGTGATATACGTCAGAATTTCCAACCGATCCTTTTATTTAATCCACAACGGTAAATTGTTCTACAGAGTGTTATACGAAAAACAGCAAATTTTAGATTTATTATATATTGATAAAAAAAAATTTACCGTGCGGATTTTACTGTTACATCAACTTCATACATACAATCCTTAAAACACTGCGTTGATAGAAGCTTGGAACAATATCCCGCTTGAAATTATCGAAAGGGCGACGAGAAGTTGACTAGATCGTCTACGTCGTTGTGCAGTTATCCACGGAAACCATTTTGGACACATCCAACATTTGTGTTGTTGTTCTGTTTTAAGCTACTAAATTTCCATCCTTTGCTTTTGTTTCAAATAACTGTAACAGAAATTCCGACAATTAAATAAAATGTACCAAATTTCGTACTTTTTGTGTGTTGTTGTGGGGCATCCTGTAGTTCATTACTTTTTCTGTATATTTCAGTTTTCAGTGAATTTCTTTAGTAACTCAAATCTCTAAGTTTTTTTTTGTTCACATCTGTGACCAAGTATTGAACTCACAGTTCTTTGGGTCAAGTCATTGAATGACTTCAACCAACGCTCCTATCCCCAAGGACACATAGCCCAGTGAATAAAAAACATTGGTTGAAATAGTACAGTAACTTGACCTCATCTCAGAAATTTATACAGATGCAATAGAACATCTATAGTTTAAAACCAAAGACAATATTTGGTTATTATTCAAACTGCATTGATTGTTTTTTTGTTTTTTTGCGTAAATAATCTAGCATTTGTTATCCACACAATTAATTGCATCGTTTTCGATCAGAAAGATTACTTTTTAAAACATTATTTTGCTTGAAGTGAAAATATTAAACAAAAATTAAACAATTGGTTCATGGAACACGTGAGGATCGAACACGTGATACAAACAAGTTGGCCTTTCAGAAGTTCTTGCTAACCATCTTGCCAACGCAAAAATAAATAAACGTCCAATTTGGCGAGGATTTATAACCTAAAAAAAAAACTTAGAGACTATAACGTGGAGTTCCCTATTTGATTTCTGGGGTCCCCTTACCCTAACACCATCCCCGAATGCAAAACTCCTCAACAAAGCAAGTTGTATTTCGCAGACGTTCGTTCTTAATGGGGCGACGGTTATAAAAATGGCCAAACTCCGCTCTTGACATCAGAAGATTTTCTCTTTAGCATCAAAGTTTCTTTCATTTGATTTTGAGATTTACTTGTAATCCGCCCGATTAAATGTCCGCAATCTGAACCCTGATTGCCTGGAGGCTGTTATGCTCTTCAATCACATTATCCGTTCGCGGACCTTGATGAGTTTTCCATTAGCAAGCGTTCTTAGAATTATCAAAGATACGGAACACGACTGACATCGACGAAATCTACGTCCCTTGCCAGGTTGATGTATATGGCGACTGTTGTCGCTGTTTTTCTCTTTCTACTGTAGATTTTCATTCCGTGTTTTTTTTTCCATTTCTTTTTTTTTTTTCTTTTTTTTTTTTCTTTTTTCTTTTTTCTTTTTTTTTTCTTTTTTTTTTTTTTTTTTTTTTTTTTTCAAAAAGGTTTTTTTTCATTTTTTTTTTTTCTTTTTTTTCTCTTTTCCTTTTTTTTTTTTTTTCTCTTTTTCTTTTTTTTTTTTTTCTTTTTTTTTCTTTTTTTTTTTTTCATTTTCTTTTTTTTTCTCCTTTTTTTCTTTTTTTTTTTCTTTTCAAAAACTTTCCTTTTCTTTTTCTCTTCTTTTTGTTTTCTTTCTCTCTCCTTCACTTTTTTCTCTTTTTCTTTTTTTCTCTCCAAACTTTTTCTCCTTTTCTTTTTTTCTTTCCTTCACTTTTTTTTTTCTTTCTCTCTCCTTCTTTTTCTCTTTTTTTCTTTTTTCTTTCTCTCCTTCTCTTTCTTTTTTGTTTTCTTTCTCTCTCCTTTCCTTTTTCATTTTTTTTTTTTTCTAAAATTTTCACTTTTTTTTTTTTCTTTCTCTCTCCTTTTCTTTTTTTTTTTTTCTCTCCTTTTTTTTTTTCTTTTCTTTTTTCTTTCTCTTTCCTTCTCTTTTTCTTTTTTCTTTTCTTCTCTCTTCCTTCACTTTTTTTCTTTTCTTTTTCTATTTTTCTCTTCTTTTTTTCTTTTTTCCCTCTCTTTCACTTTTTTGCCCCATTTCTTTCTGGTCAATTAGTATTTTTGGAAATCATCTCTTTTTATAAATATGTATAAAACTAATCTTCAGCTAATGACACCACCCCCCGACGACCCGCAGGATGTTGAACTGGATCGAAAAATCAGTCAGTTGCTCTTGTAAAAAAAAAAATACGCAAAGAAATTAAACCAAAAGTTAGACGCTTTTTTTTTCTTTACATGTCATAATTTCCAAGTTTAGCTACAAAACAAATGGCACATGACCAGGTAGAAAAGAAATACTGATAAAAACCTAAATTACACTGGTCTTCCAAAGGTGTAGGGCCTGTTTACTAAAAAAAATAGCGTTTGCAATTTTTACATTTTATTGAGACTCCAACCCCCTTACGAACGCCAATTGGAAATGAGTAACTATCTTAGCAACAAAGTAAGGCATTGACTATTTGGTTGGGAGGGGGGTAGAGGGGGTAGTTTTATTTTAATATGTTCCCCCCGCTGTTTGGTGATTACGATTTCCCCGTTTTCAAACACCGAAATAAAGAATTCATTTGACTTAATAAAAGAATAATGTTTCTGATAATGGTTCAATGCCGGGAAAACATCCTCAAGTGCTCACATTAAGTGAAAATAACAAATTTCTCGATTTAATAAGGAAAGGTAAAAAAAAAACTTAGGCTGAGGTTGCAAAGGTAGACGAGACGAAAAAATTTTCTATCCATCACATAACTTTTATTACAACATGTTGTTATAATTGTTCTATTTTATGATTAGTTATTACCTCTGCTATTTATCGTGAGGTCTTGATAAAATCCAAAGGATATTATCGGCCCTGATTTGGTGGTTTGGCTTCAATCACATCCCCACCGCCGTAACGTTGCTTCCGTGTCTTTTCTATAAATACTTTCATGGCAATTGTTCGGAGGAGCTCTTTGTTATGGCAAATAGACTTTTTTTAAATTTAAGTGCAGTACTAGACAGGTGGCGAGATCTCATCTCAATTTATAGTTGAGCTGGCTAAATATAGCCGTATATTCTATGCTAACAGTTTATTTTCTCGCACCTCTCGCGTGTGGAATTACATCCCGGCTCAATACTTTCCTGCTAACTTTAATCTTCAAAAATGATATGCAATGTCGATCGTTATCTACTTTCCGCCGGAGTACTCTTTTCTCTTTTCATTCATTATTAATCTCTTCCTAATTCTTCCACAATTTGTAACTATTTGTGTCTTGGTTGTTTTACTGCCTTGCATGGGGTGATACCGATTAAAATATAATGATGTGCCTAATTCACAAAGTAAACTTGGAAGAACTCTCTAGGAAAATATAATAACGAAATCCGAAGACAACTTGGAATGGCAAAAAAATGTCTTCCGAAATTGAAACAGTACTAAGAAATTGAAAAACTTTTGTTATAAATAAAAGAAGATTGCTGAATTTTTATGTTAGACAATTTTCTCAAATATGAAGATATGTGGATCTACAGGAAGACGCAGAGAATACCTTCGACGGATCATATATTTAACGAGGAACTTTTAAGGAAAATCTAAACAAGTGTAAACATGTATTTAAAAATAAACAGTTGAATTTACTGAGAGGAAAGAGGGCTTGGAGAATTTGATACTCATAGGACATATGGAAGTCAATAGCTCGAGAGAGAGAGAATCATCATGTTATCGAAATAACGAATCTGTGTAAATGGATTGCAGAACAGGAAGTGGGTGGGGTGTAAAGTGTCAGACTAAGAGCTACAAATGATAGGACGTTATGGAGAACCGTGATTGCATAGGTCCTGAAAGGACATGACACAGGAAAGAAGATATGTCTAATATACAGGATTCGATAGTTTTCAGGTATCCACTTGATGTTTTGGAAGATACTCCCGTGGATAAAGGGGGAATTATTTTTAAGTCATTGTTTGATATTATTTTTCATTTATTTTCCTGCTTATCATTTTCTTTCACGTTTTAATTTCGTTTCTTGCTGAAATTTTTTTTTTCTTATTGCTTTTCCCGAATTGTTACTTTTCTTTTATTCTCTCTTCAATGACGTTCTTTTTTCCTTTCATTCCGCTTCCGTCCTTTTTTGTCTTGAATGAACAGTCTGTTGCCACCTTCCCCCCACCTACCGACCACTCCAATCGAAGGCGATCCGTACAAGAATCAACACATGAAAAGTATTGATCTGGCGTTTAAGGCAATTTAGATAAGATCGATCTGATTAGAGCCGATTAAAATATCACGGAATCCCAAATGAGGCAATCTTTTCAGGAAATCGCAGACACGATTTATTTTTATCTTCCAATGTTACCAATGTCTTAACGGTCATCAGCATTTTACAAACTCTGAATAACGTCAGGATATTTTCGTTAACATTAATTATGATTCGCTTTAATCGCCGCCATTTCGCGGCCTCACATGTCACTTTTAAAAAACCTATTATTAACCATTTCAGACTATCAAAAACAAAATAGTGTTGATGCATAAAAGATGTAACAATGCCTTTGATCTTGCTTCGGGGTTGATATTCTCCTATTGGCATTAACGAAAGGTTCTTAAATACCAATTTTCAAAGGAGACACTCTTTCTATTTTTTGTAAGAGCTGAAATTTTCTTAACCCTCTAAATATTCACCCAATTATATACCAAACAGCCACTTACTCTAGAGAGCTACTGAAAAAGGTTAATGTATGAGCCGTAGAGATATTTCAAGCGTATCTTAGATGTGGCACAAGGACGAAAGTATGAGGCACCCAGTGATGATAGAACTCACTATTTATCGTAACTGTTTTAGCGAGATAAGTTTGCTATTACAGCACGCCGAGGTAACCTTAGCGGTAAGAGTATGTGGTAAAAAGTGCAGTTTACGAGGCTATAAATGAAAGATAAGGGTTAACCCTAGATTTAAGAGGTTAAAATTATTGTGGTCAGGAAAGCATCCCCTCGGGGGTTTATTCTATAAACCAGAGGTTCATGGGGAGGAGCTGCTTGCGCGGAACTTTCTTCTTAGTAATGGAATACAAAGAGTATGGGAATGGTTCGTCCAAGTGTTCCTGGCATTAGGGCAGTTCGATTTTGGAACCGTCGTGTTGCACTCAGTTTGAAAGTTGGAGTTTCACATGTTAAAATAACGACGAAAATATTTTGTTCAAATCGTTACCGTTTTTTGAGGAAACGAATTTAAAGATAAAGTTCAGGTTCAAAATCGTAGCGTTGGAATTTAATTCCGGTAATAAGTGAAATACACATCGGGGTTGATATTCTCTTACTGGCATTGACGAAAGGTTCTTAAATAAACAGTTGAATTTACCGAGATGCATGAGGAAAGAGGGCTTGGAGAATTTGATACTCATAGGACATATGGAAGTCAATAGCTCGAGAGAGAGAATCATCAAGTTATCGAAATAACGAATCTGTGTAAATGGATTGCAGAACAGGAAGTGGGTGGGGTGTAAAGTGTCAGACTAAGAGCTACAAATGATAGGACGTTATGGAGAACCGTGATTGCATAGGTCCTGAAAGGACGTGACACAGGAAAGAAGATATGCCTAATATACAGGATTCGATAGTTTCAGGTATCCACTTGATGTTTTGGAAGATACTCCCGTGGATAAAGGGGGAATTATTTTTAAGTCATTGTTTGATATTATTTTTCATTTATTTTCCTGCTTATCATTTACTTAGACGAATCTACGCATAATTTTTTTTTCTTTTTCTACCTCAAATTAAAAACGAACGTCTGCGAAATACAACTTGCTTTGTTGAGGAGTTTTGCATTCGGAGGATTAATAATTTCCTGAAACTTTACAAATAGTATATGGACAAGATTCATGGCACAATATAATTATTACTAAACCTTTGTGCCATCAAATAAGATCGTCATTTCCTTCAAAGGGAAATTATACTGAACATTTATGATGTAGTGTTATACAGTGTTGTAGTTTTAGTGTAATTTTTGCAAATTTAAAACA
>CAHIKZ030002169.1:460000-554077 GCA_903632075.3 Acanthosepion pharaonis
CCACAAGTCATTGTGGCCGAGGGCTTGAACATGCTGGCCTTGTTTAAATTGTTGATAACGCTAGATAACACGCTCTCTAAATGTCTGCTGAGTATAGTTGCACTACAAGCCACAAATGCGTCTGAGCGAGCGTCTGCGATAGGGATTTGTTAACCGACCTAATAGATGGGTATCCTCGAATACGAGTGGCCAGATATTATTATGTATGTATGTACAAAAAGTTTCAATTGATTCATAATTTTATTTCATTTTTTTTTTTTTTTTTTTTGTGTGTGTGTGTGTTCGTATACGCGTTTTCTTTTGGGGGCGTAAAGTGTGTAAAAATTGTTCAAATGTTCTGTGAACCATTATCAACAACTTTTTTTTTTAAATTTTTTACTGAATGAGCAAATTTTTATGCATATTTCTAGGATGGTGGAAAGTTTTTTTTTTTTTTCCCAAACACGGTTAGCACGCTGTGGTCATATTGATGTTGTTGAGAGTTGGCTAATAGAATCGCCGAAAGTGCTCGGATACAAAAATATTTGCACAGTTTTTACACATTAGCACTTACAGGAGCAGAAGTAAAAGTAAATAAAAAGAAAATGACGTCGTCTTTAATGAAATTTCTATGAAAGTGGGATTACTGCCCAAATACACAATTATATATAAAGGGTGTTTCATTAAGACGGATTATATATAAGTGTGTTTCTTTAAGACAGGTCAAAGTCAGCATTAAATAAATCAGTGTAATTGATGAAAATTTAATTTTTCCTCTATTGGATCATGTAATTTAAGTCATGGCAATTATATGTGAAAAATAATATCGCCCGATTATCCGTTAAATCTGAAAGAAAAAGAACATATCATGAAACTATTAAACTTAATTCACATTTAAAATTGGTCCAGGTTATTGGACACCCTTATATATATATATATATATATAATATATATATATAATATATATATATATATATATCTACACCACGGTTTTCCTCATTTTTTCCTTTCCTGAAAAGAGTACTACATACACGACCACAAATATGTTGAAAAATCAAAAGAAAATGGTTAAATCCATCACCTCATGTTTTTGAAAATGTACAGCTCATACTTCCATCTCATACCATAACCGTCGAATTACAAATTAAACAATATTCATTTAAAGAAAGGTTCTTATATAATACTCGCTTAATTTTTGGCAGACTTTGAATTATAACGCTTTGTGTCCTCCATATGATTTGACTGATCTTTCAACCCCCTGATGATCATTGATGAACGTTCTCAAATTTAAAAGCCTTGATTAACCACTGACATCCTGGCTTTTGTATATGAACACGTGCAACAAAATAAATCATACATCCTTGATCAAATATAGTTATAAGTTATACTATATTTATAGGTTAAAGTGTTTAATATCAGGGATAGAGGGTATGTAAAGTAGACAGTCTGTTTCATGCTAATCATTATATATATATATATATATATATATATATATATATATATATATCTGCGCGCGCTTGACCAACAATCAGATATTTTTATGAAGGTACTATTAGCTGGGCTGATAATTTTCAGCATCTCCTCGTGTATGAAATTATGCATATATATATATATATATATATATATATATATATATATATATATATATATATAGTTTCATTGTATGTTTATCCACATCTTGTCAGTCATCGCAATCGATGCACGAGTTTTTGATTTTGTTCCGTCTGCAGTAACTGGAATCATTAGCTCAAGGATTATTAGCCGAATTTAGAATTCTTATCTGTTCGTTTACTAATTCCTCAACTCCCACCACTTCTTTAACAACAGTGTCTAACTACTTCAATTCTAATCTTATTTATTTCGTTTGTTTTGGCGCCCCTTACCGTCAGTGCTCGGTCATTTGGCTACAATTGATTACACGTTATAGAGACATACACAACTTCGTTCATTTTTAGTGCGCTAGGCATTATCAAAGCAAATACATTATTTTTATTTCGTCATCGTGATCTCTCATGCGCAGATCAACGTATCCAACACATATGTAATTATGACGAAAAGTCGATCAATTCTTATTGTTGACCCGCCTTTTCGTCTCTCCGATGGAGCAAACAATAAATTTCTGATGTCTCTGTCTCGACCAGTGTTCCTTCTTGATAAAAAATCTAATTTTCGTTAACGAAGTCTCGGTTTAATATCTTCCAGTGTTGTTTTATTGTCAATAGTATCGTTGGGCCTTATCTCAGTCATTCTTCGTTATATGTCTTTTACGTCGTTTAGCCTTGACGTTGCGTTATTAAATATTGACTTAATGCAAATAATTAGCTCGCTTTTTGATCTGTGCTTGTGTTTTCTTCCCCGCTGGGGTATCGATATGAGTACAAGATCTCGCCACAAGTATCGTCGGTTAGTATCGTGATGATATCATATAATTACAAGTAAGAGCTTCTCAAATATATTCTTTTCGTTCTGTGAAAACATCGTCGTTTCTATCTGTGTGGTTAATGAGATATATCTTTGCGTGAATGATTCTGTGTGAATGTCTCTTTGATCTACTGATACATTCACGGCTTATTTTCGGTACGTTGATATATTGTTTAACTCTTTAGCCACTGTTGCTTATAGTGGTGGGATGAACTTCTTTTGATAGAACATTACTGATAAACGAAATAGCAAGTAACTTCCACGACAGACTAAAAAAACTGACAATAAAGTAACACCTCCTATGAAATAATACTAGCAAATTATGACACCGACATTCGAAGACGTAATAACGAAAGATGCTTTCCAAAAGCTAGGCAAAGTATTAAGAAACAAGGTTTGCTTGTTTGTTTATTTTTTACCGGGGTATATCAACTCATTACTGGTCATTTAGTGCTTAGATTTAATTTTCTTGGGGTCATTTATTTTTGTTCAATATTAATCACCACAGAAATCCTTCCCAGCCCTCCATTAGAATGTCTGACGCTCAACTTCTCGAAAGCAACTGCTCGGTCTCACACTGACGGCTGACCTGAGATGGAACAAATACATTGAGTCAATTGCTTCGTCCACTGCAAGGAAAGTTGGCTCTCTGTGCCGCGACAGGAAATTTTTCTCTCCGGAATCGATCCTCCAGATCTACAAATCAACAATACGCCCTTGCATGGGGTATTGCTGCCATATATGGTTTGGAGCCCCTTCTGTTTGACTCGCGGTTCTTGATAGGATCCAGAGGCGGATATGCAATATAATTGGCCCTGCTCTGGCATCTCGTCTACAGTCACTTTCTCACAGACGCGCCGTCGCCTCTCTCTGTCTGTTTTACAAATACTTTCATGGCAATTTCTCCGAGGAGCTGCATTCGCTGGTTCCCAGACTTCATGAGTTCAAGCGCCCTACGGGGCTGGCATTCCGCTCTCACCCTTTCACTGTTGAAACTAAATGTAGCCTTTTCTTCTACTCCAATAGCTTCATGTCTCGCACCTCTCGCCTGTGGAACTCCCTTCCCTATTTCAGTTTCCTTGAGAGCTATAATCTGCAGCTATTCAAATGTAATGTCAATCGACATCTCCAGTTGCCTTGATCTATCCACTACCCTTCTCCTCATCCTTTCTTCTATCACTCCTATCTGATCTTGCTCCAAATTTTCTGTAACCCCTTGCGTCCGAGTGGCTTCCCGCCTTGCTTGGGGTGACTTTTTAAAAAAAAAAAAATGCCCGTAAATTTTTAATCTTTTAAAAAATATATTGCTGGTAACTATTTTTTTACTATATAAATTTTATTTTAAAATACTTGCATATATTTTTTTTAATAGTAGTTTGACCTGGTTTTATTTAAATTTGACCATTGCTGGGACTCTAACGGGTCTATCACCTCGGGTCAGGGTGGACCTGGGAACAACAGCAATTAACAATTGGTTCCACGTTCTTCAAAACCTTTTGATCAGAGGTCTTGCTGCCGGATGTAGTTTATCGTCATATCTAGACAGTAAACAAGAGGAAACTTTTGATAAAACAAAGAAAATAATACTGAACTTTAATGTCAATCCTCCTATAGGACAGTGAATGCTGGACCATCCTCCTCAAAGATGAAGAGACATGAATCAGCAGAAATGTAGTTTCTTGGAAGGATCCTGACAATACCATAGACTGAACATCAGCAAGGACGATGTTTTAGAGAAAATAGAAGCAAAAAGGACACATAAGTCACATCAGAAAGAGGCAGTTGCAATTGCTCAGCTACATTTTTTTTTTCAAAAAATAAAAAAATCGAGTAAAAAAGGTTATAAACAATATCGCTTTTCTCGTTCTCTTTTGTGTCAAGTCTGATCCCTTCATTTCAAAACAAGTAAAAATGAAGTAGAACGGGCAGAATCAAAAAGTGAGAGCTGAAAATTTCCAGGCCACAGAATGAGGAAGGAAGACTTAGAGAATTTGACACTCAGAGGACATATCGATGACGAAAGGAATAGGGAAAAACAGCGGGATGCCTATCTGTTGAGTTTGTGTGAATGGTGGGCGGAAATATGGGTTGAAAGTGATGACAAAAGAAAAACTAAGAGCTACATGACATAGAAGGTTGTAGAGCAACACGGCTCATAGAAGATCTGTTCTAAGGCATGTCTGACCGGACACAACAGTTTATATGTTAACGTGAGATTAGACTAATACAATTACTGACAAGGCAACGAGATAAACTTGTTTCTTTTCTGCAGGCGTTTGTCACATCAACGCTATTCGACAGCCTTTTTGTGTAACGCTGTTGAGACAAAAAAAAAAACTTGTAACAATAACGACGAACATTATTTAATAAGCGCAATAATTTGATGTGAGAGATCAAAGTTGAAACAGATCTGTTCGTATTGTGCAAATAATTTCGAAAAGTTTGAAATAACGGACGTGCAAAAAGCAAACACAATAAAGTGGAGTAAATGATTGTTTTGTTTTTTTTTTTTTGTTTTATATGGGGAAAACATGACATACCATGCGTGTTTAAATAAAATAGGTAGCGATAAGCTGATAGTTTAGAAAAAAGAAAACTGACTGAACTTGGCGATCAGTCGTCAAAATGCTGATCATGGGATGAGCGGCGAGAAAAGATGTCTGAATTGATTCATTGACAGATCCTTTCATTTTCTTCGGCTTATTAACCCTTTGCTGGTTTAAATCCAGAACATACTTTTAGGTTTAAGAAAACCAATTTTCTTCATATTTATGATGTACTGATACTAATAGTCAAACTAATTTACCTATATTTAAAGTTCGCAATTTTGTTGAATTTTGGTATCAATGACATTCCCAAAGGTATTTAATGTAAATAAATATAAAACCAACATGGAATTTATTTGGGTACAAATATTTGAAAGCCACCATGACACCCAGTTTAATAACAATTATATTTTGTTTGCATTGCAGCCAAATCTGCGCGATATGGCGACATTTTTTTTAAAGAAGCAGCATATAATTTTGCAGCTAGGGTTTAGTTATAAATAGTTTAATTAATTTTTTAAATTTCAGTTTTTCAAAGTTTCCCAAATAACTAAGTGTAACCAAAAGTTGTTTGGCGTTTTCCTTCAAACATGAAAAAAAAACAACCTAGAACGATACCTGAACTTGATGCTTCTATCTTTTCGATGGATAGAGATTTATAAAATCATCCTCTAGCGGATATATAAATGATTATGGTTAGGCAACTGAGATTCAACTTTAAAATTTTAAACGGTATATTTCCTGCAGGCCATCTTAATTTTCGAAAAGAACTTCGATTTTACAGATTTTTCTAAAAAAAAAATTAAGATCAAAAGTCAGGCGTGCCATGCCCGCAGTAGTATCAAGGCATTATTATTATTATTATTATTATTGACAAACAAACAAAATGATTTAAATTAAAATTTTTAAAAAAAAATTTTGAACATGGGTTTTTTTTCAACATTAAACATTTAGTTTAAAATAGCGTGTAGGTCCGTAAAAGTTTTTGAGTTTCATATTTTTAAAATCAACGCAGGCGGCCCCTCCCTCGCCGGGGTAACTTAGTTAATGATTTTTTTTCTATTTTACATAAATGATCTGCCTTCGATCATTTGTGAATATCTATGCTGATGATACAACGGTATATGGGTGCATTTCTAAAACTCTAGATGACCAGAGATTTTCAGCTGATGTTTTCTTTCTGACCGTAAACCCTAAGTTCTCAGTGAGGTATAGACGACATTATTAAATTATTATAAAAGTCAATCGCAATTTTTTTCTCTTCTTGAACACTGGAAAAATTTCATTTTAAAGGATTTAATCTTCTCAATGACTTTTAATTACCAGTAACCATTTGCATTGTAGCCTTGTTTACAGCAATATAAAATGATTAAAATAAAACCATGATTAAATTTTTGATCTCCGTCAGTTTAATATCCCTTTATTTCAAAAAACAACTATCGCTTAATAGGGCATGTCTGACCAGACAAAACAGTTTATCCTTAACGTGATTAAAATAAGACAATTTGAAAAGCATCTATATAAACTCGTTTCTTTGTCTGCAATGCAGGTTTTTGTCACATCAACGCTATTCGACAGCCTTTTTTAAAAACGCTGTTGGGAACAAAAAAAAAAAAAAAAAAGAAATTTTAAAAAATAACGACGTATTTTATTTAATAAGTGCGATAACTTGTTGGAAGAAATCAAAGTTGAGTCAGATCTGTTCGTATTGTGCATATAATTTCAAAAAGATTGGAATAAATGATGTGCAAAAGAGTAAATGATTTTATTTATTTATTTATTTATTTTTTTTTTTTGTATGGAAAACATCAAACCCCATGCGTGTTTAAAAGAAAATAGCTGATGGCGTAGCAAAAAGAAAAAAATGACTGAACCTGGCGATCAGTCGTCGAAATGCCGATGATGTGACCAGCTGCGAGAAAAAATGTCTGAATTGATTCATTGATTGATCCATTCATTTTCTTCGGCTTATTAACCCTTTGCTGGCTTAAATCCAGAACATACTTTAAGATTTAAGAATTATATATATGTGGGCATAATGCTGATATATTGACCATTTATATAGAAAAAATGTCTGAAAAGGCGGATTAAAGGTGGTGAGAAAATATATAAATAGGAGTAGACAATTTTTTTCACCTATCGTCAACCTTTGCAAAACCGTGTATTGAACAGGAGAAGAGGTTCATCCCTTGTTCCATGTTCAGAATATGGTTTACCGAGTCTCTCTGTCTTTCTTCTACCAGAGCCACAAGGACTTAACTGAAGAAAACGTCTTGATCGAAAGAATAACGATATTTGTGTCTTTCCATTAAAAGGTACAGGTTAAAAAGTTTACTGAATTTTTTGCTTTCGACTGGTCGTTAGGAGACCGAACTGTTTGATAGGCTCAATCGAATATGATCAAATAATATAATTTTATATTTATAGTTAGAAGGTTTCATTGGAAAGGATCCTGGACGTTTTTAAAGGTGGGTAGCCCTGAGACCACATTATGCTCTGTTCTCATCCATATTCTGACTAGTTTGTATTGCCATTGACGACAGATAGTGATAACCTGTATCAACTCTCTCTCCCAAATAAATTTTCAAAAGTTTCAATGGAAAAAAAACAACAAAATATTCCAAGCACTGTAATGAAAAATTTTTTAGTGGTTTTTCTGGGAACATTTTTTAATTTATTTTTTCAAACATGTATTGGCAGTAATTTATTTTCCTCCAAAAAATCTATTTCTGATAATATTTTTTTCAAAAAAATATTGCTAAAAAATTTTTTTCTGAAATCTATTGCTGGTAAAAATTTTTTTTTTACTTTTTGACTTTGGGGCTTATAGTACTAGGTTTTCCCGTTGAAATCGGTCCCTCATCTAAACTTGAGTTTGGCATTTACGCTGCTTAACTTCGGTGATCGATGAGAAAAACAAAACAGCGTGATTTTCCCCAAAGTCCAACCCTTACCTCACATTCGGTGGGGGTGTAAACGGTAGTGTCAGAGCTATACCGTCCGGAACTTCGTTCCTGGTAGGGCCACCAAAGGCGGACAGGTCTGACACACACGCCGGCTAACAAGGGCTCTGGTGAAAATCCAAGGAGCGTCTGCATCGGTAACCGGCGGCTTCTGGTCGTTCCTGTCTCTGCGTCTGTGGGAACCCCGGGGCAAGCAAGAACGTTATCCGAGTAGATTTACTGGTTCATTTTTTTTTCCTCAAAAAATCTATATCTGATAAATTTTTTTCAAAAAAAACATTGCTGGTAAAAAATTTTTTGTCTGAAATCTATTGCTGGTAATAATGTATTGGGGACTTTGGGGGCTTACATTACCAGGTGTTCAAGTGAAAGCGGTCCCCATCTAAGTACTGACTTGGCTCTACCTGCTTAACTTCGGTGATCGGAACGAGAACCGGTGTTTCAGCGTGATTTTGACCAAAGTCCAACCCTTACCTCACAGTCGGTGGGGGGGTGTAAACGGTAGTGTCAGAGCTATGCCGTCCGGAACTTCGTTGGTGGTAGGGCCACCAAGGCGGACAGGTCTGACACACACGCCGGCTAACAAGGGCTCTGGTGAAAATCCAAGGAGCGTCTGCATCAGTAACCGGCGGCTTCTGGTCGTTCCTGTCTCTGCGTCTGTGGGAACCCCGCGGCAAGCAAGAACGTTATCCGAGTAGGCCTGGGTACCCTACTTCTGTAATTTATCCCAAGAATCTTCTTCTCATAACAGGAAGAAGCCGGCTCAATCCGCCCAGGGTGAATGCCGCATCAGTACAGTACAGTAATAATGTATTGCGGGTAATAATATTTTTTTACAAAATCTTTCTAGTATTAAGACCTATTTTTACACTTTCATAATATTTTGGGGATTAACTATTTGCCCAATGCTGGGACCCTAACAGGTGCTACCACCCCGGGTCAGCGGGGACCTGGGAACATCAGCAATTAAGAGCTGGTTCCACGCTCCTCAAAAACTCCTGATCAGAGGCTTTGCTGTTGGACGTAGTTTATCGTCTTACCCACGACGCGGATGGAATAAAAGAAGGTCTCAGTTTGAACCATATCTTTCTGTCGTCAGATATTGTGAGCAATATTTGAAATGCAAAATGAGTAAATTTAAACTGACATCAGAAGCATATGGGTTAAAATATTAAATAAAAGAGTGGAAATAAATAGCAAATCGATTAAATTGTTTTTTTTTAAGCTTTTTTTTTTTATTATTGGTTAATTTTCTTTTTTCTCCAGTCAAAGGAATTTAAATAAGTAAAATTACAAATCATTTTTCTTTGATTTTAAAGGACAATCAGAACTGGCAGCCAAGTCGGCCATGTTTCTTTCTGTGCTCTCTCTTCCGACCTCTTTTGAGTGTTTGTTCCGTTATTAATTTATGAACTAGTCTTGAGAAACTGTTTGATCGAAAAGTGTGATAGCATTTCAAAGTCAAACAGCATAAACTGAAAAAAACACTAACAATTTTTTTTTCTTTTTCGTTAGAAACTTCTTTTTTTTTTCTTTTAAAGGTAACCTAAATTTGAAGGGTGTTGACAAAGAATTAAAAGAAAAAGTATTTCGTAATAAATTCCAAACCTTGTTTCGTCAAGAAAATAAGCCTATATCCTTACATTTTACATATACAAGATGACGAATATTAAAAGTGTTTGGAATGTTTGCAAGATAAAATGTTCCAACAAAAGCGAACCACACCTCAAAATTAAAGAAAAAAAAAGAATTTATATAAATATTATCTTGTGTGCTGTCAAACATTCTACTTTCAAAAGCAGGTGTGGCGGAAATTGTAGATCCTTTACCAATCAAGGCGGTGGATTGTCTACTAATTAAATACGTATTTTTTTTTTATTCATTTTATGTTGTGATTTGAATTGAGGCTGTACAGCAATAAATATGGTCAGAAAAGCCGTTGTTGTGATAGGGAGGTGCAAGGCAAGAAAAGAAGGTATGTTTTTTAACTGTTGCCTTACTAAAGTTCTGCTTTACAGTAGACATTAGATAAAGTTATTTTATACACAGACGTGCCAAAAGTCATGGAATAGCAATATAGAGAGGTAATGGGAAATAATATCACCCTATTTTGACGTGATATCATTGGGCCAGTTTTTCTGTAACATCTTGTGAGACAGTGTTAACACCAGCTAGGAAGCTTTTTTTTTAAGCAAAGGTGAATTATCGGAGTTCGATTGGAGTATGATATGCTGTCAAGTTGGCGGCGCGTTCAATTTCATATACTATGGTTTGCTATCCTTCGTTCGAGAGTGTCGAGTGTTTACTGGAAAGACATGATGGAAAGCATTACCGCCCAACGTGGACAATGCATTGACCTTCCGCAGGTCCTTAGTGACTATGACCAGTGGATTCTTGCAAGAACTTTAAAATTTTATTTAGTTATAGTTCACCCAGTACAAGGCTCAAGTGTCCCTCAAGATAGAGGGTTACTGAACAAAATAGTAAAGAAGGGGACAGTAAGAGAGTTTTATGAGGACGAGTAAGTTAGATATCGGTTGACATGGGACTTAAAGAGATCAAGCTTGTATTTGTCAGGAAAGCATTCTCTCGGGACTTTGTAACAGTTCTGTGGGAAAAGCTGGCCAAGTGGAACTTTATCAAATTCCTTCGCAGTCTTTTGAACAGAAATAGAGGGTCATTCCTTGTTTCCTGTTTAGGAATAGATTTCCGGTCCCTTCTAAAGTCAACTTCAACTCTATCTTCCTAACATAACCTGTTCAAGAATTAGCTATCTTTTCTAATATTTTTGCCTTTTTTTAATATAATACTACTTCACACAGTAACCCTCTACCTTGAGTGGCGCTTGGGCCTTGTATTGGGTGAACATTAGTAAAAAAGAATTGGAATACTAAGGAAATGGAGAGAGGATCCTACCGTAGGGAGGCCTAGCTGTGAACGTCCAAGTTTCTGGCACTAAGGCATATAATTCGACCGAACATCTGCCATAGCAATAGCGATTAATCAGCGATTAGTAGTGAAAGGCTGACGACGTTTAGTCTGTTGGATAAGGGTTAAGAATAAGTCATCACGCATAAGGCCGCTAGATATAGATTTTTTTTTGAACGGTATCAAGGCTGGGCAGTGAGGATTGTGCAGCACCAGACCAAATATGACAGTAATTCTCCAATCTTGGACTCTTATAAATATAGACCCTGGCAGATGGAGTCATTTTCTGGGGTGATACAATGGACCGACTATTTTTTCGGCTTCTTTTGCAATGGCAGGAACAGACGCCTTCCAATTGAGGTCGGGTACGTGTTTTAGAGCCAGTAGGCGTTAGAAACAAGGAGCATCTCTGTGAGGATATGACAACTCATCAGGATTGTTGCAGGTTTTGGGTCTGCACGGTGGTAATGAGTTTACTTTTGGATGTATTGAATGATATCAGCCACTGTGATAAGGTGTCTCTGGCTCAAATAATATCCACAGTAACTGTAAGACAAATTCAGTGGGTCATTTTAGCATTCTCAACTTCCACTGGATATGTGATATGGAAACAAAAAAAAAAAAAAGAAAAACGCCAGTCGTACTTCTGTTAACATGACGACACCGATCACAGGAATCTCCTGGTCTCGTGACAACGCTAATGACACTGAAGAACGGGCAAGGTGGTGTGATCCGATGAGTCACGTTTACAAGTGTTCCTTTGCTGAATGCAGGCAGTTGGTGCGATGCAAACCCCATGAGGCCATCATGGATTCCAATTGTTCGTTTCTGAAGGTTTCTGATGATTTTACAATGGTGTTTAGTGTATTGTCTTTCTGGTATCGGTTGTGTCTCCTTGTCTACCTAAATTGGTGACCACTATGTTGGATTGTTTTCATGGATTCCAGCCACGAAAGATTTTTCTAACAGGGTAATTCACCGCTTGACCCGGCTCTCGGTATTCTTTGATCAATTCACCCCAACCAGCGCGATAATACCACTAAGATGCAAGAGATTGCTCGAAGTGAAAGACTTTAGAAGGAGCAGGAAACCCAATTTAATCAGGAAACAAAAAATAAACCTTCCTTCCTGTAAAAAAAAAAAAAAAAAGAGGAGGTGTGTGAACCGGACAATAGGCAAACCTATCTATTCCTGTTGAGGAAAACATAGTAAATAAAATTTCAGAGTTTATGTAGCGACGTTAAAAATATAGAGTTGAAGTAGACTTTAGAAGGACACAGAAACCCATTCCTGAAAAGGGGTAAAACTCTACACTTGATTAAAAAAAACAAAAAAAAAACTGGGAGATTTGTGAACCGGACGATAGACGAATCTAACTACTCCAATAATTGCCTTGAATTTCTTTTATGGTCATTGTGGATATTTCCGTCAAATGACATGGCCACTAAGTTCGCCGGGCACGAACTCAATCTGCTATTTATAAAACCAGAAATTCTGTTTTCGTTTTGTCTATCTGTTGCCGCCATCTCCTTCCGTTCACACAGGGTGAATCAAAAATAGTATAAAGTTACACGTCCGCAAATACTTTGATTCACTGAAAGATAATTTATGGTTTAATATGGTGTAATTTCAGTAACTTTCAAAACTCTCAGCAATAAACCCGAGAAAAGAGAATTAGCTAAGAAAATGAATTACTTGGAAAAACAAATATTAGAGTCTGTCTATATTTCTGAGATGAGGTATTATGTACATTATTTACATTATTCGGACTATTGTCTCATCTTTGTCGCCATATTTATCACAACGTTTCGGCCGTTGTACGCTCCGGCCTCCTTCAGGTGGTTGGAATTTTGAACTGAACCCTTCATTTCGCTCACTGGGGTAGACTGTTCTAGTTCCACGTGCCACCGTTATTAGTTATCTCCTGCTAATTTCCCTCTGAATGTTCTCCACTACCTTAACCGAGTATTGAACTCTTTGGGTCCTGTCACTGGATCTAAACAACGCCGTTATCCACTGTGCCATGTGTCCTTGAGGACATCTGGGTATGAATTTCTGGGTATTATAAACCTAATGTCTTCAGCAACCATTTTTACCAGTGCTCATATTGCAATTTTTGCTGTTATCATTACATGTTTTTACCAGAGCTCATATTGCAACTTTTGTTGTTATCATTGCTTTTCTCTTGGCACTCCTTATTACTGGTTCCCGTATTGTATTTATTTCTATGCTTGGTCGGCTAACTAATAACTGACATCCATCAAACATGGCACGTGGAACTAGAACAGTCTTTCATAAAAAAATAAAATAAAAAAATCTCCATAGACACGCAAATCAGACTAGGATTAATACTTCTTCCGTTTCAAATTTAGACATCCCCACCTTTCCCTGACTTGACATCTATGAAAGTAACTCTATACTGATACTTATTATTAACACCCAACACACGCCTCTCCGAAACCCTAGGAGGAGTTCGATAACAAACAGACAGAGGCTACAATTTTATATATTGAGTTTATTATTATTAGGCGCATCAAAACTTACGATCTACCATTCGAGAAAATCTAGGAGGACAAATATTTGTTGTTATTCTGACAAGGAGAGGAGGGGACAAAGCATCAACCAACTAGGTCATGTCAGTGTCTGGTATATTTGAATGAAAGCACTAGCATCATTATTTCTTTATGAGTATTCGGTGTGTACAAAACGATTAAAATTGATGACTAGACAGATACCTTTAATGGTTAAATAGCGAAAAAATGTTTTCTAGCGTTGCATTCATATTTGTAGACGTTTGTTCTGCTTCGGTAATTGTGAAATCGTGTGGATGGACGAGTCAAAAGAAATTGAACGACTTTTCAAAACTCCATTATCCGGAATTGGAATTCGTCCAGTTTTATAGCTTTGAACACATTCGTCGATTTAAGACACATTTCGCTGTTTCGAAAAGCGGCTTTTATACTGCAATGAGTAAAACTCCTGTTCATGA
Organism: Acanthosepion pharaonis; assembly: GCA_903632075.3. Classification (NCBI taxonomy): domain Eukaryota; kingdom Metazoa; phylum Mollusca; class Cephalopoda; order Sepiida; family Sepiidae; genus Acanthosepion; species Acanthosepion pharaonis. Next base: position 473,827 of record CAHIKZ030002169.1, read on the forward strand.
AAATCCAATAAAATTATTGATGTCGAGACGCGACTTAGTGATCAGACATTAAATATATAGACTCTTTATTTGGAAGTACGTTTACGAGGAAGAAGAGACTACCAGCGCATCTGATGACTGATTTGTGGCTTAAAACAATCAGTAGGGTACCTAAGGAGTGGCAGGTGTATAATTTCTCTCTGAAGGGTACGTACATGTGCAATTTTTATTAAAGTCATAAGCATTCTTCCGATCGATCAATATATATATTCTGAATGTTATTAAATTAAATTAAATTAAATGTAAATTTACATTGAGCACTATTTTGTAAAAATATTCTGAATGTTATAGTGTTACGTCTTTGTTGGCTGTAGGGTCATGTAATTTAATAATTGTATATTTATGAAGCAATCGCTCTTTTTCTCTGGATGTTGCAGTGTTAATTTCTGTTGTAACCTAGGAAAGTTTACTGAATAGAATCATCAAACGAAGGTTGGTAATGGACATTAATACTTAGGAAAAGAACAACATATATAAGATTCGCCAGCAGCGTGTAGAAATAGTCAAGTTAATTCCACAATAAATCTCCAACTGCAGGATATCTACCAACCACCCACGCGGTCAGATGTGGCCCAAGGTCAAATTTAATGTGGGATATCCGAGTCCGTACGCTCGGCCAAAAATTCCCTGTAGACCCCGTATAAAACGGGTTTGGGTAGCTGTTTCCCGAGACGATACTCTGCCCTTCGACATAGCCTCGCCTGGGGATCCTCTCTGCCCGGAGGCAGAGAATTTGACCAGCACAGCTGGAAACGTATCTCCAACTGCAGACCAAAAATTACTATTGTGTTTATGTGAATGGGGATATGTTCATTATCGTCCGTAGGTATGCTACATTTTCCTTGTTTGTTGCCCGAATACACAAATATTAAATTACAAAAAAAAGCAAAAAAGAACGAAGTTTTCACGCGTTTTTCTAGTAGATATAATTTGTGTCTGTGTGCCTTCGATTATCGTGGTTGTGAATCAAAAGTATGATAAACATGTATTAAAAAATGAGGAAAAAATTACTGGGTCAAGACAAACTGTTTTCGCTCTATTGTGCGGAGAAAGAGAAGAAATTGAGAAAGAAAAATGGATTTTCATCAGATCTTGGGCCAATTTGCATCACTACAGGCAAGGAATGTGCAGCTGTAATTTTCATTTGTTGCACTAAATCGATTATAAGAAAAAAGGTTAATGAGCCTAACGTATCTCATATTATGAAAACGCTGAAGCTTACTGTAGTAGCGAAAAATCCACTCTAAATGTGACACAACGTGTTAAGAAATAGAATTTCTTTATTAACGTAGAAAATACAACAGAAATGCTACGTGATATAAATCCTCGTAGACTTTATGAATGTAAGTGATACCATTATTTCTTTTATGTAAATTTTTAATAATCATATATAAGCAATAACTTAAGATTACAAATTTTTATTTTACATAGTGTCCGTAATGTCTGGACAGATAGGCAAATGTGCATATTTTACATAGTGACCCTAATGTCTGGACAGATAGGCAAATGTGCATATTTTACATAGTGACCCTAATGTCTGGACAGATAGGCAAATGTGCATATTTTACATAGTGACCCTAATGTCTGGACAGATAGGCAAATGTGCATATTTTACATAGTGACCCTAATGTCTGGACAGATAGGCAAATGTGCATATTTTACATCGTGTTCCTAATGTCTGGACAGATAGGCAAATGTGCATATTTTCAATAAATTAAATTTTCAGCATTTTATTGAATTGGAATATTAGCAAATAACATCTTCATAATAATTTCCATCATTTGTAATGTAAAGGTTGATGCACTTTGCAAGATTCAAGTGAACTCTATGCAGTATCTCCACATTGCCGTCAATTTTAGCACATTCACTCTGCATGTGTTCAATCAAGTGTGTTGTATCTGTGATTTTCATTGAGTACACTTTCTACTTTAGAATACCCCAGTAAAAGAAGTCAATTCTCTCTTCTTTAATCTATGGAGGTAAATATAGTTAATGATATTTCTTGGGTGTGAATTATTTCCCTTTTGTATATACATAGAAAAATAATCTAACTGCTGCTAAAAGGAAGGAATTAAATTCTTTTTAAAAGGGTTCACGCTCGGAGATGTCATTAAGCTTTACATTTTCGATTCTTCAGGCGTATCCTTATTTAATAATACGAGTACATAGGTTCTCCTATTTCCCGATTCACACACCTCTCTGGTATTTTTAAAAGGATTAGGGGCTTATCCTTTTCTCCTGTTTGGGATTGGGTTTCTGTTTCCTTCTAAAGTCCACTTAACTCTATTCTCCTAAGATCTCCGTCTAAATCGCTGAACTTTATTTATTATTTTTTTCTTAAGTGGTGAATTTTAAATGACATAAAATATCTCATAAGAGCAATGGGAATAATCTACTCCTGTGGGTTGAATAAAAAGTTTAGATTAAAATTCCAAGTATGTTAACAAGTATGAGACAATTGAAGAAGGTCGGTGTGCACAACAGCCGAAAAGTTGATTATAATTAAATGCGCCGCTCTCTCTTTCTGTCTCTCTGCTTTCATCACTCTCTCTTTCTATCTCTCTGCGTCTATCACTCTCTCTTTCTATCTCTCTGCGTCTATCACTCTCTCTTTCTATCTCTCTGCGTCTATCACTCTCTCTTTCTATCTCTCTGCGTCCATCACTCTCTCTTTCTATCTCTCTCTGCGCCCATCACTCTCTTTTTCTATCTCTCTGCGGCCATCACTCTCTTTTTCTATCTCTCTGCGTCCATCACTCTCTCTTTCTATCTCTCTGCATCCCTAGCCCCCCTCTCTCTCTCTTTCTCTCTGCATTCCTCATTCTCTCTTTCTCTATCTCTCTGCGTCCTCCACTCTCTCTCTTTCTCTATCTCTCTGCGTCCTCCATTCTCTCTCTCTTTCTCTATCTCCCTGCGTTCCTCACTCTCTCTTTCTCTATTTCCCTGCATTCCTCACTCTCTCTTTCTCTATTTGGGATTTGCTTTCCTCCTCTTTCTTCGGTCTATTTCCCTGCGTTCCTCACACTCTCTTTCTCTCTCTCCCTGCGTTCCTCACTCTCTCTTTCTCTATCTCCCTGCGTTCCTCACTCTCTCTTTCTCTATTTCCCTGCGTTCCTCACTCTCTCTTTTCTATTAAACATTCCTAAACTCTCTTTCTTCTCTCTCCCTTTTTCCTTTTTCTCTCTTTCTCTACAAATCCTGAATATTTCCTCCTCTCTCTTTTTTTTTTCCCCATTCCCTCCTCTCTCTTTCTCTTTTTCCCTGCATTCCTTTTTCTCTCTCTCTCTCTTTTCGTTCCTCACTCTCTCTTTCTCTATCTCCCTGCGTTCCTCACTCTCTCTATCTCTATCTCCCTGCGTTCCTCACTCTCTCTCTCTATCTCTCTATCTCTCTGCGTTTCTCACTCTCTCTCTCTCTCTATCACTACGCGTCCCTCGCTTTCTCTCTCCTTTGTATCTTTCCACGTCCCACGCTTGGTCTCTATCTCTCTGCATCCTTCACTCACTCTTTCTATTTCTCCGTGTCCCTCGCTTTCTATCTCTCTGCGTCTATCACTCTCTCTTTCTATCTCTCTCTGCGCCCATCTCTCTCTTTCTATCTCCCTTTCTGTGCCCCATTCACTATTTCTATCTTTCTGTGTCCCTCTCACTCTCTCTCTCTGTGTCCTTCTCTCTTTCTATCTGTGCCCCTCTCTTTCTACCTCTCTGCTTCCCTCTCTCTCTCTCTCTCTCTCTCTGCGTCCCTCTCTATCTTTCTGTGTCCTTCTCTCTCATTTTCTCTCTCTCTACATCTCTCTCTCTACATCTCTCTCTCTCCATTCCTGTCTCTCTACGTCAGCTTTTTTCTGTTTCCGTCTCTCTATGTATTTCTGCATCTCTCCCTACCCTCTAATTCTATCTATGTCTTTCTACGTCTCCCTCTTTGTCTTTCGCTATTTCTTGTTTGTCTACGACTCTCTCGCTCTTTCCGTCTTTTTATGTCTCTCTCGCACAATCTGGTTTTAATAGGATACCCTGACACGCACCATACCTTGGTAGGTACAAGCGTATTAATATATAAATAGGTAGATACTATTATAATTTGACAACCACATGTGAATTAACTAAATCCTTATACGGTGCATTAAATATTTGCAAAATTGCAAATGGATTAGCTACGGGAGTTTTAATTGGTCCCTTGAGAACTGTTACGACTTCATTAAAAGTTGGACGCCATCTTTTTCTTTGCTTTTACTATTTTTTAATTTTCTTTCTTTTTTTTTTTTTTTGTAAGGGATGGAAATTCGTGTCCCCTCTGGTCGTATTACTAAACAGGTTGTGTTTCATATTCATTTTTCCCGCTAAGGTGTATATATAGGTTTACTTTTTCAAGGATAAAAAATCACCAGAAACCGAAGGAAAATTTGTCGACGAAAACAAAATCTGACTCGACAAAAAAAAAAAAAAAAAAAACTGCTGGAGTCACGGTAACTGGCGCCACTTTAACTTTACAAGTTTTCCCTCTTAAACCCAATCGCGTAAAAACAGAAGCAAGAATAAAGCGCTGTTACTCTGAGCTTTGGGGACGGTAGATTTGTGTTTTATCAGGTTAGAATATATTAAGTTAATGGCGGTACTTTTTATCTAGCAAGGAATATGATAAATCAAGTTAGCACAATCCACCCTCATTTGCCCATCTTATCCTCTCGTTCTCTCTCTCCTCTTCCCACTATCTCTCTCACTCTCCTCTTTCCTCTATCTCTCTCACTCTCCTCTTTCCTCTGTCTCTCTCACTCTCCTCTTTCCTCTATCTCTCTCACTCTCCTCTTTCCTCATCCTTCCTCACTTTCCTTTTCCCTCACTTCCCTCTCCGTCTGTCTTCCTACCTCCGCTCCTCTTCCCTCTCTCTCCCCTCCCCTACCTCTCCGCTCCCCCTCTCTTCTATACTTCCAGCTCTCTCTCACTCCTCTCCTCTTCCTTCTCTTTTCTTTCTCACTCTAACTCCCTCTCCTCTTCTCTCACTCCACCATTACTATCTCTCTCACCAGCCCCGCCCTCTTTTCTCTCTCCCGGCCGTTGCACGCACCGGCTTTCTTCAGTTGATATACGTTGCGATTTTGAACCGAACACTTTATTTAGACCACAGGGATAGATTGTTCTAATTCCACGTGGCATGGTCTTGGATATCTCCGTTAATTCTTCTTAGTAACTTAACTCTTTTTGTTCCCTCTGTTGTGACCAGGTATTGAAGCCACACGTTTTGGGTGAAGTCACTTTTTAGATCACTGAACCAACGCTTTTATTCCCAAGCATACATGGCCCTGTTGATAAAAAGTGATCCAGAAAGTGACTTGATCCAAAGGGTTGTGAGTTTGTAGTGACACTAAGAGTAGAAAAAGGAAGTTACCTTTTTCATGGTTTAAAACATAGTGACATATTTCGGGCTTTGCGCATTAAGCTCCACGCATAACTTCTGGTTGAAGTTATAATAAATCCTAAATAAATATACGATGTTGACCAATAAGAAATGAGTGCGCAAGTAATAATCATCAACATAATCGGAGAATCTTTCAACTTCGCTAACAATATAAATAGACCCCTGTCTAAAAGAAAAAAAAAGATCCCAACAGGAGACACACAGAGAGATGAGCACTTACAACTGTGAGCGGATACATCAAAGGCATCTCGACTGCAACAATCAATACCACACCCCAAACCTTCTCGTCATTTTCACCCCCTTTAGTTCTCTCATACATTCTACCTTCTCTTATCTACAGAGCATATTACCATATGAAACTAGCATCTCTCATAAAAACACATAAGTACTTTTACAAACTCTTGTATTCAATGAAATATATTGAAAAATTCATTTAATCTTACTTAAATACCAACCTAGTGCCATCTATAAACATTACTACAGTTTTTGTACAAGACGAAACTACCTAGTAATGTTTATATAAATTATTATTGTCATACTCCAGTTTATCGTGTTTTATTTACTCATTCATACATTCCTTTATAGTGGGCTAATTCTCACAATTCCCAAATCGATCCCCACAAATAAACCACGATAAGTTCAATGTTTTTATGCAGAATATGATTAGAGTTAGCCAACAGCATCAAGTAGTAATGCATCGCCAAAAACCAAACAACCATACCACTCAAAGATCATCTACGTTAAAGTGCGAAATCAGATTCTCTCTTTCCTCTCCCAAGTGTCACTAAAGCAAAAATGCATATTTCCAAGAAATAGAATTTCCAACATTTTATTGAACTGGAATATTAACAAATAACATCTTCAATATGATTTCCATCATTTGTGATGCAAATTTTGATGCACTTTGCAAGATTCAAGTGAACTCGCTGCAATAACTCCACATTGCCGTCAATTTTAGCACATTCATTCTTTATGCGTTCAGTCGAGTTTGTTGCATTTGTGATTTTCATTGAGTACACCTTCTTCATAATGGTTCAGAAAAAGAAGTCAATTCTGTCTTCTCTGATGTTTAATATGTGTATTTTAAAAAAATATAGTCAATGAGATTTCCGATGTGAACTGACTTTAGGGGTACCATATATATATATATATATATATATATATATATATATATATATATATATATTCTGTGTTTAATATTATTTTTGAATAGACAGCCTATTTTCTTTAAAAGAGTGTGAATTACATCTAACGGTCTGCGCAATTAGACGTAATTCGTAATGTTTTAAAAAGTAGGACGCCTATTCAAAATTGACTAACCAGTAAATAACCGTTAGACAAGTAGAAAAATGTATAAAGTATCCAGTGTCACTGTGTCCATCTGTGTTATTGTGATCACAATTTTCGGCCAGTTTTTCGCTTCTGTTCATTTAGATAATCCCTAATGGTTACCCGGATCGACATTCACTTGATGAGCACCCCGGTATGTTGTGCTGATATCAAAAAAAGAAAAAAAAAGATGGGGAAAAAATCTGCGTGTAAATAATATTAACTCAGCTTCCTATAAAATTATAAAGAATGAATCTATTCCTTAAAATATATATATATATATATATATATATATACATCAATTGGTACTACTGTTCCCTCTTTTTTTTTAATTTATTCACTGTTCTTTTAATGGTTCTTGAATGGACTTTGAAGATGGACGCCATAATATGAATTTTGATGCCATGACTGAAGACCTGAATGATCTTTTTCCTCTCGCCATTGCTCAGTTGGAAAAACATAGTAGGTCTGACACAAAACAGTTTTAACCTGTTCTCTTTCTAGCTGAATAGGATTTTTCAGTGATTCTTACAACAAATTGTGTCAAGATGGCTAACCATCTTTTCTGAAAACCTGGAAAAAAGAACCTCAATTAGTTTAGTGGTTTTGTAGATATTAAACATCTTGTGGTATAGATAATTGTGCTGTGACACCTGATATAATTATACTTTTGATAAATTATCACGATGGGGTGCGACTTTTGCCTCACAATGTAGATTGTTGTTCCCAACGTTTATATTGTAGAAACCGTTTCCTCTAACACCTTTTTGGCGCCACTGTAACCAACAATGCTAAGATGGACAAAGGAATTGAGTGCAAAATTTGGAAAGGCTAGTTCGGCTTTCAATAATCTTTATCACAGGCTTTGGAACACTCGTGATGCTTCGTAAAAGGTGAAAAATGATATCTACATGTCAGTAGTATTGACATCCCTACTCTCTAGTGCAGAATCATGAACTCTGTATTGACGGCGCATCAGTCAACGCGATACTTGCCACATATACGTACAACAGAAAACTGAGTGATCACATTATAAACAGTGAAAATCTGACTAAATGCAACATGACAAGTATTGAAGCCATCATCATGATAATCCAACTCAGATAGATATGACATCTTTCTCATATGAGCGATGACAAACTTTCAAAACAACTCTTTTTGGCCAGCTTCTAACAAGCAGGTCATTTGGAAGGCCACTCAAAGAAAATCTGAAGCGATGCAGCAACCCATTTTTTTCCTGAGGAAGCAAAGCGTTAGACCAAAGAGCTGGGGCCTGTCCTGCTTCACATTTGCACAAAGGTTTGAGCGAGGTCGACTTGAACATTGAGATCAACTGCGTGCAAATATTGAAGCAAATTAGCAGCATGCTGATCTTCGCAATGATTGCCTAATCTTCCATCGTTAGCATTCTGAAATAAACGTTTATGATCAGTGTCCTGGATTAAATTTGTTTTTCATAAAAATTTATTTTATTTTGCTGAGTCACTTCGGAATACATAAAATTCTCCGTCAATCGATTTTCTGTAGATTTTGTAAAGTATATACGAATGTATAGTCTCAGATACTAATATGCCAGTGTTCAAGGCAAAGATAGAAAATTTTACTATAATCGAAATGTACTTCTTGCTATCAGGTAAATTGGTACATTCTATGAAAAATAACTAACTGTAAAGTTACGACTAATTAAACAAAATAATTGTTTGAGCTAAACGCAAAAACTATACACAATTAGTTCATATTTGATGAAGAAATGGGCCGGTGTATTAAAAAACATAACCAGTAATATTCAGCATAAATAAATAAATAAAATTATAAGGACTTCCGTTATAAGCTGATATTATCATCTTTTATAAATTAGCTTAATTTTGTCTGCGTGTCGCCAGCTTATATTAGCAGAACAAAACAACCCGTACCGCTAACATGTAATAAAGATATTTATCCATGCGCCAACTCGCACAAAACGTGACACAAGGTCGTAGTTTCAATTGGGAATTCGGTCAACCGTGTGAAAATTGTTCAAGCCCCACGGCACTTCCCCCTTCTGGGGACACCTAAGGCGCCGGATAAGGATTCCAGTCCCCTTCTGAAGGAAAGCTACTGTCTGGGGGAGGTGATGGTCACTGTGGCTCGAGCCTAATATTCAACTGACACTCCACTTCCCGGGTGGGCCTGGAAAGTATGCTAATATGTCATGAACTTATTTCAGTATTATATATATTAAAAAACAAAATGCGTTTACAACGTAAGCAGTTAAATTTGCACATTCCTTTGTAAAATAATATTTTAATAAGTATTTCATCTGCGTTATTTAGTCTTCATCGAGAGTTAAAAAATTGCCACATATAAGCTATGCTTCAATCAATAATTTATTTTTTAAATCCTTTTTTTACGGAAATAATTTCGTCAAGGCAGATATAAATTATGTTATAATTTAGCAAAAACAAAACATTATTGGTTTAGATTTAAAGGGAGCGTAAAATAAAATGCCATTTTCCTTTCTAAAAAAGCAGGCATAAAGCAAATAGATTAAAAAGTTGAAATCTTATAGAATTCTATAATGTTAAAACCCGGCATCGTTAATTATGATCATATTTCCTGCAGCGTTCGTGTTAACCATTGTTGACGTCGGCCATAACAACAAAAAAAAAATAATAATCGAACATACCTGAAAAAAATTATAGAATTATCTTAATAAGTCAAAATATGTTCAATATTTTTTTACTGCACCGAATTATTTAAACAAGAAAAAATAATAAATGAATAAATGAATGAATGAACCATTTATTATTATTAGAAACATTAGAAATTGATTCAAATGTCTATCACGTGGTCAGCTCTAGTTACATCTAGAGTAGAAAATTAAGGTGAAATTAGCATAATAACAAAAAGGTCTTTAGAAAACAGATATCTTACGAAAAATGTAGTTGATACTGAAAATTTAAAGTTAAAGAGAACTTCAGTTATAAGTTATTTTTTTTCTGCACGTAGGACGTGTATTTGATTTGTCATTTGCAAAATAATACGTGGAATAACATTGGCTTAATCAGTTAAGTCTATTTGTAAAAATAGTTTCTCGTTTTTTTCTGATACAGAAAACAATCTCAATAACAAGAAAATATTATTTTCTGTGACTTTTCAACTTGTTTTACACCATCTGTCGCTTGAATTTTTTATTTGTGTTGCTTAATCAAAAATAGATTCATGCTTCACGTAAAAAAATGTCGTTCCTAAATCTCTCGTCAATAAATTGTCTCTGAATGTGAAGGAAACACACAGGCACGCAAATATATATATATATATATATATATATATATATATATATATATATATATATATGCGTTTAGCAAGAAAGAATCTGTTGCCTCTGAGTGTTGACTTCAATGTTCACTTATTCCATAAATATATCATACTTTAAAACTATATTTCTTCATATATATATATATATATATATATTATATATATATATATATATATATATATATATATATATAAGAGAAAGAATAGACAGATTAAGTATACACGGTTCTTAGCATTTACTTTTTAAAAAAGTTCTCAATACAACGTGGAGCAAAATCTTATAATTTTTTATTATAATATTTTACATCGCTACACAAAAAATTTCATGTTTCGGAACTATAATGTTCCTTCATACCCGTTGGCATATCAAGATTAACCAATCAAGAGACAGATCTAAGCTAAAAGGGCAAAATAAAGAATAAGGTTTGAGGGTATGGATATGTGGGTTATTAATTCATATCTAAGATAGACACTTTAGACAAGTTTATCAGCAGTCAAACTTTTGCAAACAAAGTTTAGATTAGGTGAAGTAGTCAAGGTTGTATTAAACAAAATGTTATTTTTAAGGAATTTCAAAAGTTTTTTATATTACAAAACCTTAAAGTGGTCGCTAGTATAATTAAATTTTTTAATATGTATGGAACTTAAAATGCGATATTTATTATATTGAACCGGCAATGTAACAAGGCAATATTAAAGTTGGAAAAATCAATAAAATAAGTAAATATTATGTGGACTATTATATACTAATAAAATAATGAATATGTAATTGTAGGCGCAGTGGAGTGATGGATAGCGGTTTGCAAATCGGAGAGCTGAGTTCGAAATCCAGTCAGAGCCATTATATTCACTTATGTGCTAATACCCTTGGGAAATGTATGTATCCTCTACTTCTCCCCTCCGCTATGGGTAAATAGCAGGACAGACTGGGTCCTACAGCCTTGGATGGCAACTGGTCTACTGCAGGAGAAAATCTGCCTCGTCATTCATGTATCGAAAGATACATGATCGCCTAAGTGTGTATCACGCATGGCACATAACTGAATAAGTAAATTTTTTGAATATATATTTATTAAAACTCTAATCTTGTTGTATGTTTGTTTCCAAGATACAGATTAAATAATACATAAAACTGCAACCAATTTTAAACCATAATCCCTGACGAGTGCAAGGCTGAGTTTCATTAAGAATAGACAAGGGCTTCTTGAATTAGTGCCGTTTTTCCTTTTTTACAACACATTTAATAGGAAATTCAGTATTTGTTTACGATACACATTATTATATAAATCCACTTATATAAACAAACACTTGCGTATTATATTTCAAGTATTATATGAGAGAAAATTAATAAAATAATAAATTATAAAATTACTGAATAAATTTAAATATACATAATACATGTATTTATGCAATTTACTAAATATACATATTACATATATTTATACAATTTACTACACTACATTAGAACTTATTTTATAACCAAATATCTCGGATGACTGGCAATTACTTGATAGGTGAAGATGCTATGTGTGTGTGTGCCATGATAAAATGTAATCTGTAAGGCTGGAAAATTGTCATATGACTTGATGGTAAATATATAAATAGAGGCAAGTTGATGTGTTGCCGTTACATATTTTGAAATTAATGTGAGAAAGAATCAAGAATCTATAGACAAAAAATATAATTATTATTTTGAAAAATATTACTTAGAACAAATGAAACTAAATGCACAAAAACGAGGAATCCATACTGTATGATATTTCAATAAATATAAATCTCCTTAAGCAGACGATTGATGTTTGTTTGTTTTTTGAATGAACTTCACCATTGAAAATTATATGTAATTAGTAATAGTCATTAACTACGTTTAAGGAGACTGTATTTCCCTTCTGGCAGATTAAGTATTATTCGGGAAATCAATACATGAATTGTTAAAACTGATAAATTTATTTCCATTACATCATAATAATTTAATATATTTCAAGTTTTTTTTCCTGGTGTTCTGTGTCTCAGGAATTGTTTTTTCTTCACAAATTTAGTAAATCTTTCCATTTATTAATTTCTTATTGCGTTTGATCTAAAGTAATGGGAGTAATAATAATTATTTCGATAACTTATATTGCAATTACAAAGGAAAATACCTGTGACCAATTATAAAATTGATAACATTGTTACCATATCATTTTCTATCATGAACTGCTTTTAAAAGAAAACCAACGGGTTCATGGGTGGGCTAGAAGATATATAACATATATTTTACATATATACATACATAGTTTTATAACATAGATTTTACATACGTTATAAAACTAATATATATATATATATATATGTATATATATATATATAAAAAATGTAATGTAATAAATAAATATATATATATATATTATGTAATATTATATTCATATTTTTATTACACACACACACATATATCTGTATGTATGGATGTGTGTGTTATTAAAAGCAATAGACATTTTCTGTGTAATTATATTTAATGATCTTATTTCTTCTAATATACAAATATCCTTTCACAGACATGGTTGTTCTGGGGAGTCTAATTGGAAGAAATATATATATATATATATATATATATATATATATATATATATATATATATGTGTGTAATAAAATATGTATATAATATTTTTATTACATAATGTATGTATATATATATATATATAATGTGTGTGTAATAAAAATATGTATATAATATTTTATTACATAAATGTATGTATATATATATATATATATATATATATATATATATATGTGTGTGTGTGTGTTATTATTTTTATTACATAGATTTTATATATATGCATATATAAATATAGGTATACTACTTATTAAATCCATTATTTCTTATATATTTATAACATATTTTATATATATATATGTATATATATATATACATATATACTGATGATACTCTATTAACTTATAAAAACAATATTATACCTAATAAATAAGTTTAAACATTAACAACGCTTATCACAATTTTTTTTAAAATGTGTCTTTATTATTTTCTTCTCTTTTTTTCATCAAATATCTTCTCAGTTCGTCAGAGAGTAAATTTAAATACTGCAAAAATTGGTAAAAGAAAATAAGTAGCCGAGTAATTAAAACCTTGCAAAAATTCATCTCTTCGTTCAAGTGGCCATCATACAGAGACAGCTCCATAATTGGAACATCAAATTCCCATTGATACAATGATTAAATTCAAACATTCTTTCTTGCGGGTCCCACTCATAATAAAGCGTTCGCATTTGTTCCGCGTGAAAACGATTGCCGCCATCTTTTCACCTATGGAACTAATGGAAGAAAATGACAAGCCGACTGCTTGGCGAACTCAGTCCCGTTAATTACCAGCGAAGAAGCTTTCACTAATTCTGAGATTTGCACCTCTTCGCCTCAGGCTGAATTGTCTAGAGAAACAATCATTTAATCAATTTGCTATTGTTAAACGTCAGAACCATTTGTGGAACATTTACTGAAATGTGCCGGGTGGAATTTAATGTTAGAGTCAAACAGGGTATTTCGGTAACGCTTAAATAAGATATTTCCCCGAAAAAAAGAATTCTAAAAAAAAAAAAAATATCAGATATTATCTAAAAATTTATTATTGTTGGATTTCCTCTTTTATGTTTTAACTTGTTCTATCAGAAATGATCTTCTTTCATATAAAATTATGATTAGCAAGTCGAAAGGAAATTTCTGTTACATCATTAATTGAAAAATGACTGTAAAAGGCAGATTTTATAGAAGATAACTCTTCTAGAATATACATATATACGGAAAGACGTTAATGAGGGTATATTTCGAAAAAAAAAACTAAGCGACAATAGATTTCGCCAATAAGACTTACTCAGATCGAAAGTGAAAAAATGATTTACGTGTATCTGTATTTGTGTGGGTTTAAAATAATCAAATCTTATATTTTTCCCAAGCTGGCGTTGCCTGTGACTTAAAAGAGAAAGAAAAGTCACTCGTTTTCTTTCTCTTTTTAGTCACGAGCAACGTCAACTTAGGAAAAATATGAGTTTTCATTATTTTAAACACACATAAATACATACACATGTATTAAACACACATAAATACATACACATGTATTAAACACACATAAATACATACAAATGTATTAAACACACATAAATACATACAGATGTATTAAACACACATAAATACATACACATATATTAAACACACACAAATACATACACATATATTAAACACGCATAAATACATACAAATGTAAGTCATTTTTTTTGCCTGCGATCTCCTGAAGCCTTATCGGCGAAATATATGGTCGGATGTTTTCTCAAAACATTATACATTCAGGAACGTTTCTCCAAATGTCAATAATTTGTAACTCTGTCTGGATTATATACCGAAATTCATTATATATATTCTGTTCAAATTTTTGTTTTCATATCTCGAAGTGTCAACCTTTTGTCAGAAAATATCTATGAGCACCTCCATTTTGTGTTGAAAGTAAATGCTTATTTATTATTGGAGGCAACAATTATTTAGCAAAAAGAAACCGGGTGAAACAGAACAGATATATATCTTATAATTTAAGAATTTTGGCAATTGAATATGAGTAGCGATGTACTTCTGAGATTTACTTTAAAGAAATTGCTCTCTTTATTGTTTAAACTCCTACCCATTTTTTATCTCTATAAAAAGGATATCTAACTTTATTTTATAAGCTTTTGTATTCATTTTTCTACTAAATGTTTTATTAATAAATCAACTTTGTTCATTAATTTTCACACACCACCGGTAGGGCCTGAAAATAATGAATTTTAATCATTGTAGGTATCGGAATCGCCCATCGTATCGGAATACAAGTCTGCAGCCAGCAGCGTATCTGGCGTTTATGCCACCCGGTGTGACCAAAGAATTGGCGGCTCTCTAAACAACATTCCTAAACATCTGCAAAATATAAAGAAGCATTTCAATTACGACCATTTATTTTGTTTTCATTGCAAAAAAAAAAAAAAAAAGAAATAACAATAACAAACACAGCTTCAAAATAAGAAGACGGAAAGACATAGTTAAAAATATTTAGAAAAAAAAATGGATCCCCCTTTTAAGATCTGGCAAAAATATACCCTAACAATAACTGACTCAATGTGTAACTTTCAAATAAAAAACAATTTGCATGTTATTCTTCTTTGGTGTTCCGTGTTAATTGAGGGTGTAGACGATTATGGCTCTCCACAACTTCCTGTTCTTTCTAGCTTTTAGCAATATTCGTTGGGTTGGTAATCACTATTTCCCTATGTCTCTTTTATCGTCACTATTTCTTGTGAGTATCAAACTCTCCAAGCTCTCTTTCCTCATTTGGTGCCCCAGGAATATTTCTGATTCTAAGTGTCCTTTTCTTTTCAATTTTCTTTAAAACTTTCTCGTTCCTTACATGCTCCGTCAATAATATTCTCAATGTCCTTCTGTAAGACAGCACTCTTTCTTCAAGTCTCCATCTGTGGTGAAATTGTTCATCATTCGCTGCCATATTGGAGAATTGATATCACATGGCAATTCCGCATCTTTACTTTTAATGTAATTTTCTTTTTTCTCAGTCCACCCTTGTGCAAATTAATTGAAACAAAACGAATAATTACGTTATTATTTACTTTTTCCCCCCCAATAAAACATGTCCCAGTGTACATGTTAGTACTTCATATGTCCATTCCACCAAATCGTTTCTTGCAGATTGACCTCGACTGGATTTAAATCAGGATTGTTTCCGGGCTAGTCAATAGTACTTTGATTTGCTCACTGGTAAGGCATGTCATTGTTTTCGTACAGCGTTCCAATTTCCGTACGTGTTATGGTGTCTACCCCTTTTTCATATAAGTGGACTCTACCAGTGTACCTGGACTGCTGCCGTTAAATACCCAGAGTTAGTGAGAGTAGAGAGAGAGAGAGAGAGAGAGAATATACGAACGGAGATAGTGAGGTAACCTCGTGTAGAAGTCAGTTACAAGCACGTAAACTCTAAGGAAGTCCTTCTTCGAGACTGTATATATCTATCTGTATTTGCTACTAACCGCGTTCCTGGACTTACTAACAGTATTACTCTTTGTATGATTGTGTAAATACATTTTATTTCTTATATTTAATTATTGCGTTTGTCATTCCTTGGAGACCGAATTCATCTCGGAATCCACAACAGTACGCTTCCTTGAAGTAACGTCCATCGCAGACAGTGGCCGTAGGACAAGTAATCGACAGTCGAGACAATAGTGTCTGAGCGTTATAAAAATCTGACGCAATATTTTTCAAGGCTAAAAATATTTCATCATACACTCCGAAAATAGATTCATATTACTGCACATCACTGCAAATTACTTAATATAAAAATCGATTACACCCTGCCACTCCAGTGGGTCTAAACTAACCGTATGGTGAAAGAAAGGAAACTAAAGCGGTTTTTTCAATTGATTTACACAAGGATGTACTATGTTTAGCTTTTTGAAGTCATCATTTGCTATTCCAATCCTCCTTCGGATTTCGGTATCATGTTTTTCATTCTTCCTTTAAACACTTCCCGTATATTTAATTTTCTGGGCTTGCTTAATTTTTGATGTTTCCAATTCGTAGAATGAATATTGGTTGGTCTTTTTTTTTTCATGTTGACAGCCATATATTCTGTCTTCTTAAAATAGGTGATGAATCATTTCTTCTAGATTTTCTTAACTACTAATGGTTAATTTTGGTAGAAAATAGTTCAGGATAAAACAGTAAAAACAATGTAACTATTTTTGACTGGCACTTCATAATATTAATTCGACTAAATATTGCCAAACTAACCTTGCTACCAGGACGGACCACTCCTATAGGCAGGGCCGGCTCAAGGTACTGGCAAGTCGGGAAGTTACCCTCCGTGCAATCAAGGCTGAGGGCGCCATCATGCCGCCGTATCATATGTTTGGGTGCCTATTTGTAGTCGTCTGTCTCAAGATAATTAAATTCTTTGCGTATTTTGTCAAAAGAAAATAATCTTGTAAAGAAAATAGATGTAGAAAATGCCATGAAAATATTTGCAGATCTAAAAACTGGAAAATATTTTAGGTAGGATAATGAATATTTTCTTTAGCTTGTATTAAGTTGTATATTGTAATAAACTCGTAAGTCTCCATTTTCAATTTTCCTCCTTGTGAAAATTTAAAAAAAATATACTTTTAAAAGCACCGAAGTTCAGTTTTCCCGGGGTGCCAGCAACCCTAAGGCCGGCTTTTTCTATAGGTCTACCAACGCCTGTTGTCTTTATTCTATGATTTAAGTATCATTACGTGCATCAGATAATTTCTTCTTTCTATGCATTTTCTGAAGGCATGGATTTAATTTGTACAGTTAATATAGAAAGAGTAATTGTTCTTATTCTTTGGGCCGTAAAATTCTGTTTGGATAGCATTTAGCCTGCAATTCTAAACAAGACTTGATGGTTAACTACTTGTGCATAAAAAGCGCGGGAAACAATAGAATCATATTGAAATAAAATCCATGCTTTTAAGAGAAAGAAAACACCATCATAATTTCAATTCTATTGTCGTTACAGCTTTTATTTGTTGACTTCAAAATAGATTATCACGCTCTAATGCATTATTCATTTTCGTTCCATGTTAAACAATGTGCATATTGCAAGCGTGCAACCATTGCACTACATAGAATATGAACTCTCTCGTTGTTTTTGATGTGTGACGTTCCAACAATTGAGTTCCTAGAATTGAACAGTTCGAGTAAAATCTTTCGTGTACTTATTTCTATGTACTTTTCTCGAAATACCAATAACCTTCTCAGTACGTGTTTTACCATAAATTTGATGTTAGTATCTTCTTTCAATTTTTTTAGGATCCATGCTGCACTAAAGAGGACAATTTTAAAACTGGAGTAAACTTCTAACTGTTACCTCGAAATCCTTCCGGCTTGTACAGGTTCTAACACGTGAGTTCAATTGAATTACTTACTAAATTAAATATTGTTGCTATATATATATATATATATATATATATATATATATATATATATAAGCATAAAGATAAGGTAATCAAACCTTATTTATTGATCATATATATGCATGTTTACATCATGAAGCAAAGGTCGCCTACCATAGGTTTTAATTGATTAATTAATCATGTTTTAAATGTTTATTTTATTTTGATATTTTCTTATTTTGTGGTCCATTTGAAAACAGTTATTTGTCAGCGAATAAATATTGTGGAACTTAAATAAAGAATTGAATATGAAATGTGTTTTAAAAATTGAGGGCAGTATTTTTAACAGCACATATATAATTAAATAACTAGTAAATAAAATGTTCATGTATCATTTTACTATTAATAAATTATTCCTATAATGTGCAACTTTTGCCTCGGCATTTAGAACCCAAAAGAAAAGTGGAGATGACGAGATCAAATGGAAAAGATTTTAAACGACACGTTGCGCCGACATTAGGTATTTTGGGTCCAGCTACTTCAGGTCGGACAAAATTGTGTGCAAAGAAAAATGCATTGGGCTTCTTTTAGGATAAGAAGAGCAGTAAATTGAATTACCTCATCAGATCCTTTGAGTTGGATTTGTTCATTATATATAATATATATATATATATATATATATATATATATATATATTGAAATGAATATATATATATATATATTATGAATATATATAATATATATATATATATATATATATATATATATATATATATATATATATATTATGAAAGACATATTTATGTTGATACATTCTTTTTTTATAGATACAAATATTTAAGTAAATGCTCTGTTTTTAACCGAAACGCTCCCCTGTGGCGAAATCGCTAAAAGCACGTCGGGTTATATGAGAGTTCCGTATAGAATACAGGTTCGATTCCTGTCGGAGAAAGCATATTTTCTATGACAATTTCTCGGACATTCAGGCCGGTAAATGTTGTTAATACTGTTTATTATTAAAAACAGAGCATTTACTTAAATATTTGTATGTATGAAAAAGAATGTATAAATATAAAAATGTATATATATATATATATATATATATATATATTCACATAATAAAATTGTGATCGATATATAATAACGAAGCTGTAATTTATATTAAAAAATATTTTTTTCCTCAGCAAACTCAGCTTTGCTACCGGTGAGGCAAAAAGTATATTATATGCCGCTCTAGTAAACAAGTGATTCTTCATGTTATCCTCTACCTTTACAAGAGTTAGATCAGGCCGAAAATGGAATGCTGTTATCATATGTGGGCTGGAGCCGCCCATTCCCCACTTACCAGTCTCCATCGAGTTCAAAAGCGTCTCCAAGTCCTTGTTGGTGACAAATCACACACACACACACACACACACACACAGAGGCAGGATGTGGCAAGTCTCTCACTGCTCTGTCGCTACTTCCATGAAAAGTGCTCGGAAGAACTAAATTCCTTGGTTATGCCAGTTCTAATCATCACGGCAAGGACCCACCATGCCAATTACATAGTAGCAAACCACCCATATTCATTCTGTACAGTGAGAAGTAAGTTCCACTCGAACAGCTTCTTCCCGCTAAATACTGATGTGTGGAACCTACTTCTTTAGATGATATTTTCCCGATCACTACAATCTTAACATGTTCAAGTTTAGGATTCACCGTTATCTTCCCCTCCTATCCGTATAAACTGCTTGTTAACGTAATCTTCTTACACAAATTATATATATATATATATATAGTTTGTATATGTTTTTTGTATATTTTCACTCTCTTGTCGTGTTCGAAACACTTCTCCTATTTTAATCCCTTTTCTTTTACACCTTTCTCTTTTTTCTATTTTCCTTTTTCTTTTTCTATTTTTCTATGTTCCTTTATTAATATATTCACTCTCTTTTACTTGTCACATCCGGTGAAATAGGTCAACACGTCAGCAATTTCCAAACAACTTTCTTCCCTTCCTTTCCCTATCTGACTCTCCCTCCTCCATCTCTCTCTCTCTCTCTCTCTCTCTCTCTCTCTCTCATATGAAAATTTATACCCCCCCCCTCTTATATTTGATTTTTTCGCTTGTGTCTGGATAAATTTAAAATTCATCTATTGTTGTAAAATTGTTTGGCCTGAAGAGACGGGGTCTCTCTCTGCTCCCTGTGAAATACATTATTACCATGGATTTCTTAAGTCTCCACTTTCATCATTATTATATTTGCTCTGTTCTTACATTGAGCTCTCTTTGGAATTAACACTACTAATTATCAAATAATATTTTATAGACACGAGGGCTGGTCAAAAAGTATCGGGACTAGTGCTATAAAAATAAAACTACAACGCATATAAATTCGGCATTTAATCTCCTTGGAAATGATTCCTTTCTGATGACTCTGATAGATAATGGGTACTTTTAAGTTTTAAGGTGTGCTATATCCATAGGATAAAGTGCTGAATATCAGAGATAGAGCGTATGTAAATATAAATGTGAACATTGAAATCAACACTCAGAGGTTCTGAGTGTTGATTTCAATGTTTACATATATATATATATATATGGAAAAACAGTTTTCGTGTGACGCGTTTCGTCTGTTAGGGCTTCATATGACTAGTACGAAACGCGTTCTTGATTTATAAAAATGTATGTTTCCAGTATCAATTCTGGTCTTCTTATGTGATCACTTCATCGATATAAAATCGCACATACCCTGCTGTTCAGCTTATTATCAAGATTCATTGGACCAGGTGACATTCTTTCATTGGTGCGTAAAGTTCAATTCGACTCTCCATTAAAACCTGTCATAGCAAAGGACGTTGGTTAACAATACTACTCAATCAGATCTTCAACTTCTACGCAGCTGCATATCTCCAAAAATCAATGTCGTGTGTTGGAATCATGCTTTCGTTTATGTAGCTCTCCGTTAAAATTATTGTAAAATCCTTTACGTAAACGTGCTCATTGGAGCAATGAAGGTTAGTGAACAACAGGAAGGAAACATCATATATTAGAAAATATATTCAATGCAAATACAGGAGTCATAAAATGATTCATATTTCGGCTTATTTTTTTTAAATCACTTCATACAAAGCTAGGGAATAAAGCCACTAAGACGCGAGGGTATTAGTGTTAAAGAATATGAGAGAAAAAAACACTTTTAAGATGAGAGAAGATTAAAATAACAAGAATTGAGAAGACAATAGATAACGATTGGCATTTCTTTTAAATTTTGGAAGATTAAATACGCAATGGCTCGGTATAGCAGAATCCACTCATATTCTACAAGTTGTCATGTTAGACCCTCGTATTTAGATGTGTGGCCCCACATACGGTTTTAACGGTTCAGCGTTTTTTCGCTTGGTTATTCCTAACTCGCTAATATTTTGAGCTTAACTCACTTAATATACACAATTCGCCGAATGTCCATGACACCATGACAAAACCGAGCCCGAACTTTCACTTCTCATGACAGAAAGTTGTTCTCTCAATAAGAATTGAATGCTTAGTTGCAATCAAACACATAACCTGACCTCAGGTGAAACGCATACATACGATTCATTATTTTATATGATCCATTTTTTTTTTAATTCCACGTCCCTTCAGATGGTAGGGGATCATGGCTCTCCACAGATGTATTTTCTTTATTATGTATGAAGTACCATGAAAAGTGGTATCTTTCCTGCTACTTTCTCAGCAATTTTCCTTCTCTTAGATTGATTATCAGCCATGGTTAGACAGCCCTCTCTACGCTACTATTTAATCCAAATTTGGGAATAAAATTATCTTTTTTGGTTATCACTGTACCTGCATTTTTGACTGCTCGGCGTTTTTGTTTTTTCTTTTTCTTTTTTCGCTTTTTTTTTTATTCCTACCTCGTTAATATTTTCAGCTTAACTCGCTTAGTGCACACAAAATGGCGACTGAGTCTTCCACTGGCTTTCAAACAAAAGTGTGCGCTAATGTACTTCGGAAGACCGCAACATTTAACGTAGTCTAAAATATGCATAAAATCTAGTAAAGATAAATTTAATTAAACTAAGAATATTTCTCTAGGATATATATATATATATATATATATATATATATATATATATATATATATATACGGATGCTAATATCCCGGAAAGATCAAAGAATTAGATTTTCTCATTCTTTGAACACACTCATATGAAGTCGTTCTCTAACATTTTTTTTTAAATTAACACGACTGTTTAAGAATTAGCTATCGTGACTCTCATCAGATCCCTTTTTTATTATCTGTGGATTGTCATGCATTTTGGGGAAATTTGGTGGATTCGCTTCCCATTGTCTTCTTAGCGGTTTGGAATTTAATATTTTTCTTCTCTTTAACTGGTTGCCACTCGAAGCTAGGGAACACAGCCTACCCTAATATTTAAACTATACCTGAGGAGAAAGAAGTGAGTAACACCATATTCATTATTAGTGGCTTAGTATTTTTTTTCACTTGGTTTTTCCTACGTTGCTGTTATAGCTAACAAAATCATTTGGTACATGCAAGAAGGCGGCTAAATATTACACTGGTTTTCAAGTAAACCAATGTGTGCTAAGCTACGTCTAATAAAACATTTAACATACGTCAAAGATTATATCAGCTTAAAAATTGTTCTAAATCTAGCAAAGGTAAATACAATTAAACCAAGAATATGCATCTAGGAAAGATATAAAACCATGTGGTCCTGATCCAAGTAAAGCATGTGCCCCACCCGACAAAAAAAAATCAATGTTAGATATTCTTAGTTTGGAAACACACTTAAACGAACTCATTATCCCTATTTTTTTTTTTAATTCAACGTCCGTTCAGCATATAAGGAATCATGGCTCTCCACTGACTCCTTTTCATTATTATATGAATTACCATTCCGTCTTAGGTAAAGATATGGACTGAATTCAGATATTTCATTCTCTTAGGCAAGTCACCAAAGTCAATGGCTCAGTCTACTCTCCTAGCTGGACTAAAAAAAATGTATTGACATCTTTTCAATGGTCTGGTGTGAAAGTGAACGCAACAGTATAGACCGGAATTTGATTTCTATTCGCCGATTATACTTTCTGCGCCAGTAAGTCTTATACTATTTGCGCACTCTACTACAGGAACTCCTATAGGAGATAGTGAAAGAAAGCGAGAAGAAAGGACTAAGTATCAACTTCAATAAGACAGACTGCATGTTTCTCAGCAAAGGGGACAGTTCGATATGCAAATTACGAATTGGAGATATCGAAGTCAAACAAGTACAACAATCTAAATATCTGGAATGTGTTTTAACAGAGAATGAGAAGTGCTACACTGAAATCGGACGGTGCGTTGGTATAACGAAAGTTGCCTTTCAAAAGCTAAGCAAAGTATTCCGAAACGGGAAATCTTCGTTAGAAACAAAGAAAGGAAAACTGAACTGTTACGTAATACCAATCCTCCTATACGGCAGTGAATACTGGATAATCTCGCAAATGAAGAAGAGACTTGAAAAAATCGAAATGGAAGGATGGTAAGAATGTCGTGGACCAAACATACGACCAACGACGAAGCTTTATAGAAAATGGAAGCATAAATGATACTTAGTATTAAGAAGAAACCGTTGAAATTTCTAGGGCATATAAATTAAGAAATTAGTTATCCTATAACAACTTGGAAAGGTTCATTGGGATAGCGAAAGATGCATTCCAATAGCTAAGCAAAGCACTAAGAAATAGAAAAAAACTCGTTAGAAAAAAAAGAGAAAATTATTGAATTATTATATCCTATCAGTCGTCCTTTATGGCAGTAAATGCTGAAAAATCTTCCTCGCGGATGAAGAAGAAAATTGAAACAACAGAAATCTGGCTCTACAGAAGGATACTGAGAATTTACAACAGGTAGTGATAACTATGGTGGTCTTTTCTCTCTCTCCACTCAAGAGGAATCTCATGGAAAATACAATTTCTTCCACACAATATAACCCCTTGTGTTTTAGTGGTTTTACTGCTTTGCATAGGGTGATACAGATTTAAAAAAAAAAAAAAAAAAATCTCGTTATCCGCGGATATATGAACCCGTCCTGGTTAAATCCGCGGATAGCAGCGAATATGATATATGCGAATCCAATAAATCGACAACGTTTTTAAACATAAGGCGATTAGAGCTATTTGGAATCTGTTTCCTCTTCCTGTCATCCGCCCAAAGATTTCTATGGGAAGAGCTCAAATTAAGAAAACAGTCATCCTATAACAACTTTGAAAGGTTCATCGGGATAGCGAAAAATGCATTCCAGTAGCGAAGTAAAGCATTAAAAAACAGGAAAAAAATACTTGTTAGAAACAAAGAGAAGAGCACTGAATTCTTAGTCGTCCTATATGGCAGTGAATGCTGAAAACTCGTCCACATAGATGAAGACAAAGCAAAAGAAATGTGATTCTACAGAACGATCCTGAGAATATCAAGATCTGGACATATCAGAAACGATGATGTTTTAGAGTGAATTGAGGCAAATGTCACTTAACATGAGAATGAGAGGGTTTAGATTTCTACGCAAAGATTTCTTGGAAATTTGATACTCACGGGATAGATTGAAGTCAAGAAGGACAGAGGGAAACAACGCATAACCTACCTAACGAGCTGGAGTGACTGGATTACGGAGGAGGTTTTGGGGAAGATGGCAAAAAAACAAGTTATTATGAGCCAGAAAAGACAGGAAATTATGGAGAGCCATGATTGCCAAAATGTACACATGCTTAACATCAGAAAGAAGCAGTCTAAGTTTCTGGGTCAAATAATAAGAAAAGAGGGCTTGGAAATTTTGATACTCACAGGACAGATTGAAGACAATGGGAACAGAGGAAAACAACGCATAATCTACCGAGCGAGCTTGAGTAAATGAATAACGAAGCAAGGTTTAGGTGAGATAAATAAAAAAAAATGACAAAATATATTCAGAGCTACAAAGGATAGGAAAATGTGGAGAGTCATGATCGCTAACGTTCTGAAGGGACACGGCACATAGAAGAATAATTTGGAAAAGTACACTTCTACACAGAAGCAGTATTTTCTCGGATTATTTATCAGATTGTAGATATCTCAATTGTATACTCCCCGCCACATCTGCCTGGAGTCGACGTCAGGCAGAATATGTGGGTGGGAGAGAAAATGGCATGTGATATTAATCGCATCATCTGACCTGCTTACGTTTCCGCCATAGCCGCATTTCTCGACTACCCCAATTAAATCGCAAAGGGGTGCGATAATAAGCTAATAAGAGGTAGTAGTGGGGTGTTGATGGCAAACATGGCGGCGACGTGCACCTGCTGATAGACAGAGATAGATACACTGAATGCAAGTCGTAGACAGTATAAATCAATTATCGTGACCTGTATAAAGAACGGCCTTTCCGAGGTCAAGTTTGATGAAGAGAGTTAAGGAGTGAATCGGTGTGAATTGGGGCAATGACTCTGGAACAGTTCTGTGGGTGACGCCTCCCACTTTATATTAAATCAGCAGATTCATCAACCCTGCGAGTTAGAATAGTGTAAGCGGTAAATTTTATCAGGTCGGGTTGAATTTTTTATATATATATAATTTCATGAGAGAAATCATTTTTTTTTTAAGAATTAGAATCCGAATAAGAAATTAAATCATCTTCTTCTACAAAATTAACCAATGTTTTACTAAATTGAATATAGAAATAATTATTTTCTTGCGTTATTTAAGCCGTTTGACGTTCAGGGTTAACTTGTAAAGAAACTTGATATATGTAACGGTTATCTTGTTGCTGATATGTAACGGTTATCGTGTTTAAATTATAAAAAGCATTATAATTTTTTAAGCATATCACGCAAGCAAGGCGTGAGTGCCACTAGCACGCAAGGGGTTACAGAGAGTGAGAGCAACATTAAAAAGGGTTGTTTAGGGAAAGGATAAAGAGAAGGGTGGGAGTCAGGATCAGGTCATCAGAATATGTACACTCATATCTGCTCGATGCGTATCCAAATGTAAACAAATGACGTCACACATTATGAAATGGACAAAGTCCGACAATTATTTTAAGTCATTTTTATGTTTATACATTATACGGGCAGATATGAATGTACGTGAGAAAATCATGGAAAATTGTGTTTTAAAAGCAGTAAAATTGACCTTGCTAACCGAAACGCTCCTCTGTGGCGAAATCGGTAAAAGCACGTCATATAACAGTTCCGTATAGGTTACAGGTTCGATTCCTGTCAGAGGACGCATATTTTTTATGACAATTTCTCGGACATTCAGGCCGGTAAATATTGTGAATACAAGTTTATTATAAAACAGAGCATTTACTATATCTATAAAAAAAAGAAACATAAAAATGTCTTAAAATAATTATCGGACTTTGTCCATTTCATTATATATATATATATATATAAACAGGTGCAACAAAATAAATCCCACATTGCCTTCATAAAGTCCCACAGAGGACGAAAGGCTTTGACTCAGAACAGTTTTTCCTCTTGCCTCTTTTTATTCCCAGATATATGTGTGCTTATAGGCGTGATCGTGTATGTTTATTCAATACATACACTAATGTGCTCGCACATAAAGAATTGAAATTTACCGACATATATACAATCATAATTGATTTTCTTATCTTTCGGACATTTATGTGACGAGTAAAGAATTTCTTTTGATAAACTGAATTTATCCACTGACTAATCTTTTCTTTGATGGTGAAAAGAAATTGTAACTCCAAGATAAGGAAGGGATTTAAATTGGAATAAATGTTTGTTTTTTTGTTTTTTTTATATTATACTGTTTTTGATGTGTCCGGCAAACAAATTATGGAGAAAAAACATCTTAAAGGCCCCGGCAGTCACAAGTACGCATCCATTAATATACGTATATGTGTATATCCATGTATATGTCTATATGTACTGCATACAACACTACCAAAAACGTTGTACATACACATAAAATAATTGAAGCTTATTATTTTTTAGGAGAATTAAAGTCATGATTTGAAGACGAAATAGAAACCTTTTAAATAGTTTTAAATTTTATTACGGATATATACTACAGTTTAAAAATATGAGGCAACCCCTGGTAATTTTATAAATTGGTACCAAAGGAGCTGTTTCGTACTTTTAATAAGAGAAACTCACGATACATGGTTTTAAAAAAAGCGAGACACGATTTTTTTAATTAGAAATTTTATTGACAAAAAGAAAAAAGCATTTTATGTTCAAATTTTGCTCTCGTCAAAAGATACTATTTTTGGAGCACGAATTTTTTACATTCGTTGCAAAAGTTTATCAAAGTTTGATAACTGATACATTGTTTTTTTTTTCAATGTCTCTAAGAGATCTCTTTCTTTTTTTTTTTTTTTCGCTCTTTAGTTAAGTTTATCCCATGCTAATTCTGTGGGTGGCTTCAAACTGTTGAACTGTAGTGTATATTTCAATTTATTCAAACTCTTTTTTCTCATCTTTATTATTGTGGTAATTGTAGTAATCTGAAAATGAATATAAAGGCTCCATAAATATATACATCTCTGATGCTGCTCGGGACGGTAATACAGTGGATTTAGAATTTGCTTAAACATGAGCTGTTCTCAACTAGTAATAATTTCAATCCCTGGAATATTTAGTAAGACAATATACACAGGTTCAGCAGGAACGTACAAATACTGACACCAGAGTGACAAAATACCACGATACACATATCTCGTAAAACAACGAACATCTGAAATGGCCTGAGAGTACTTTGCGGAAACATTGTGTCGATAATAACACGTGGAATTAAATGCGAATAACGGTTCGAATGAATTATTACAACAGTTCTTCATCTCAAAAATAAAATGCTAATTTATCTATTATCGTAGACAAGTTGTTGCCAAATGGTGAGGCGCGCCTCATAGATGCGGCGGAAGAGGATAGCAGGTGAGGCGGAATGATCGAAAGATAATCAAACATTTAGAAAAAGTTTTTTTTTTTTTTTTTAGAAAAAATCATATGCAAAAAATAAATATGATTTCAAAATATAAATATTATTATGGATAACTTGTAATTATATGCAAGGAGCCCAAGTATAAATTGTTATAAATAATTACTGACCGATTTTATTATTGTGATATATTTGCATTATATCAAGTATTAAAAATATATTAACTAGGGTCCGCAAATTGGAGGAGAGAGTTATCAATGATAATGTTCTTACTTCGAATCTGCGGTTATCTCCCTTTAACCGTCTAGCTGGTTTTTTTTTTTGTTTTTTTTTTTTTTAATTTTATATGTACTTTTTATCACATAAAATTTGTTGAGGCGTGAAAAAATTTTCATTCCGAAAATGCGAC
Source organism: Acanthosepion pharaonis (assembly GCA_903632075.3). Classification (NCBI taxonomy): domain Eukaryota; kingdom Metazoa; phylum Mollusca; class Cephalopoda; order Sepiida; family Sepiidae; genus Acanthosepion; species Acanthosepion pharaonis. The sequence goes on from CAHIKZ030002169.1 coordinate 502,182, forward strand.
CCAGAGAAAAACTTTGGGAACGATTAACGAAGAGTAATCGATGCACTTAATCCAGCAGGGAATATTATTCATTTAGACTGAAAATAATACATTGTGAAACTTTAGATCATCGTCCAGCTAGTCACGTGTCAGACTGGGGGCTAATTGAAAAGACAAATTTCTTTAAGAAGATAATCATTCTTAACAATGACAAAAGCGTACTCTGAAAACAATTCCTTGAATTTTTCCAAACTTTTTTGCAAGAGGCTTCCGGATAATTTCAACTACTTTTGCACGGAATTCTGGGACTCATTGATGTTACTGTTTCTTCAAGCATTCCCGCGAATTTCTCTAATTCAATATTATTTAAATGATGGATTTTATTTGAATGATAGCAATATTATTTGAATGTTTTTATTTGAATTGGAATTGGTTGGTTGGTTGGTTCTCTTAAGCGTCATATCAATCCCTCAGGGTTATTTAATGCCGAAATCCAAATATTTTGTACGCAGTTTTATTTACTTACTGGGATAATAATGGTTTTAGTGATACAAATCTTACTAATTAACCCATAGCTGGCGGGGAAGAGGTGTATTCATACTTTTCGCAAGGGTATTTAAGCGTAAGTGTAATAAAACGGACCGAAAGGGGATTGGAACTCGGCTCTCCGATTAAAAATTTTGAGCCATTATCCATTACACCACCCACACTAAGCTTTCAGCATCTGGTATTCCCTACCCTTCAGGCGTTTAGGTACAAACAAGGTTCGACGTTGCTTAACTTCAGAAATCGTAGAGAAACAGGTGTTTTAACGTGATATGGCCGTAAGCCTTTGAATGGAATGAATCCCTGGAATTTATTGCATTATTCAGACTGTTATCTTCAACTTTCTCGTTTCAGTTATATTTCATCTCGTCTATTTTCCAGTTTCTAGGCTGCATCTGATCATCTTCAAGAGGCTTAAAAAGAAACCTAAACACGTTGAAAATTCTTTTGAACTCACTTATTGCTTCTACTACCAATTCAAAATAATAATAATAACCCGTCAAAACAGCCAATACTCAAGCTGTACTTTCAAATTTTGGCTTCAAATAGTAGTATGTAATCATCATTATCATCATTATCATCCACTTGATTTCTGTAATTGTAGGGGGCGGGTATCCGAATGCAGAAGCCATATTGAATCTCCTCCACTATGATCTATCAACGGCAGCCATCAGCAATTCTGGTATAGTCATACCTGTCCACTGTTTGACATTGTCCAACCAGTTTTTGCGTTGGCGTCCTCTCCTACGTCCACCTAAAACAGTACATTGCTGTCATGCCTTGTAGCGTGTCCAAACCACGCCATTTTTCTCCGTTTAACACTTGCGAGAAGAGGTTCCTGGTGGTCCACTTAATATTCAACCCTTTTCCGTACAAACTCATAGGCTTTATGTCCCCAAGAGAAGATGCCAATGAGTGTTCTCATGCTTTTCCAAACGCTTGGATCCTTCTCTCTGTTTCTGCCAAGTGTCCGCGTTTCTTATCCATATAGGAGAATGGGGTCTACCAGCGATTTGTACAGTCTGTACTTCGTTTGAAAGCTGAGTTTACTCCTCCATGTTCTTGTTAATGCAATATCTTCTCTTATAAATCAGATAACGCTTAAATCTCTTTATTTTTTTCTTCATTCTAAATAAATAGAGTTCAAAAAATGGTAGTTAAAAGTCATTATTTTACTCAAAAACTAATCTAAAATAAAATAAAAATCATAATCATTTACATGTAATTATTTGGAACTCAAGGTAAAATTCTAAATGGTTACCCTTAAATCCGCAGTTCCCAGAAAATCTGGAGTTGGTGCACAATGACAAAAGAAATATGTAACCAAAATCATCTGACTGCATATATATATATATATATATATATATATTATAAATTAATTGATTTAAAATATGTTTTTTTCGCTACACAGTTCTAACCATGTTTCAAAAATAGAAGCTAAAAGCCCCGAATTTAATTTTGCAATTAAATTAAAAGCATTAGTTCCATTTCATCCTCAAGCGAATTTTGGAGTAACTTTTAAAAATTACTGGGTTTTAAAGACGCAGCTAAAATCACGTTCCCATGGTTACAGAATATTCTACTTGAATTGGACAAGGGATGTCTAGATTTTATGTCAGTATCATTGTATCAGTTATTAGCTACAATTTGGTTAGGGGTAGGGATGTATTTTTCAATGAAAACTGACATCAGTTGAATGGATGTCCTCTGGATTTAAAAAAAAAAAAAATTTGTGTTAACGGTAAAAAAAATTTTTACGGCATTTTTTTTCCATTTATAAATTTAAAGATTTTCGGGGGTGTTCAGATCATTATATATATATATATATATATATATATAAGCATGTTTGGTTGAATAATTTAGACATATTATGTCTATTTATTTTAATGTTAACCCTCTCAAGTTCACTAATCAATTTTTTAGTGTCTGCATACATTTAATGAAGAAAGAAGCTGTAATTAACTATATGCTTGATATTTTCCTAAGTACTTTCAATCTCATCCTAGATCATCTTCAGGGATGAATTTGCTAAGACAAAAAATTAATTATGTTATTATTATGTGAGCATGAACGTTTTAAAATTCGAAAAGCTTACTGCTATGTAAAGGATGTAACTTAATTTATGTAAATTCTTATTACAAATTGTAATTACGTTTTAAAATATTGTTTTTAATTGTAGATTTAACAATTACAATTTAAATATTTTAAAACTTTGCTGTTATAAACATTTGGAACGTTATTGCTATACTCATAATTGATTTTATATATTTTTTGTCTGTAAATTTTTTTGTAAAGTGCTCCCAGAATTTGAACTTTTTTATTTTCGTGGTGGAGCATAGTTGTATAGATTTGAAACATGAAACTGACAATCTACATGCAGTGCTGATTCCTGTGTCTACGCTGTTTATATCTATCTCCGATATTGATTATTCTTCCCTTATATATATATATATATATATATATATATATATATTTATTCTAAGAGTAGCTTAGATGTGGCACAAGGCCGAAATTAGCGGCACCCAGTGAGGATCGAACTCGCTACTCAGTTGTAATTGTTCTAGCGAGCCAAGCTTGCTAACCATTACACCGCCATGAAGTGCCCCTAAAATGATTTTCTAAGCGTAGCTTAGATGTGGCACAAGGCCGCAAGTATAAGGCACCCAGTGAGAATCGAACTCACTACTCAGTCGTAACTGTTTTTTGAGACAAGCTTGCTACCCATTATATATATATATATATATATATATATATATATATATATATATATATATATATATATGGTGGGGTACTGGAATATTTTCGACCTAACCACTTCCTAAAATCTGAACCAAAAATCCCACATTAGATTTTCCATTATTTCTGTTTTTATAAGATCTTTTTAATCAAGTTTTCAGTAACCACCCACATATCTCTCTCTCATATATATATATATATATATATATATATATAAAAGATTGTAGCTTCTGTATGTCAATTTGTTTGTTATCGAACTCCTTGTAGGGTTTTTTGTAGATAGACCCTGATAACCATATATATTTTGAAACGGCATTACTCAGGGTACATGGTTAAATATATTTTAGCACGCCCCCTCTGAATTTTTTCTCCTTTTGTTTTAAATTAAATTTAAATTTGAACAAGGTAATGACTCCTAGGGTTGTTGGATAAGATTATTTCATTTTGATCAAAGGAGATCCCCGGGAGTCACCCCTACTGAAATTTTTCCGCTTTGAGTTAAATTAAATTTAAATTTGAAAAAGGGATTGACTCCTTGGGTTGTTGGATAAGATTATTTCATTTTGATCAAAACGGGTCTCCGGGAGGCATCCCACACTGAGTTTTTCACCTTTGATTTAAATTAAATTTAAATTTGAACAAGGGAATGATTCCTATCCAAAATATAGGAGAAAACCAGAAGATGGAGGTCGCATTAGCAAAATCAAAATGAGAAAATATGGACATCAAATTGAGCAAGAAATCAGCAATCAGTTGGTAGTGCCTTACAGTACATATTCGTTGTGACAATTCAACTGTCATATCGATCTACTCATCAATTCATTCAATCAAGTATTGCGTCAAATACAGATCAAAGGAGTCAAATCAAGCTGTGTTTGTATAGCCCTCCACTGATTTTTTCCATTTGATTTAAAAAAAAAAAAAATTAAAATTTGAACAAGGGAATGACTCCTATTCAAAATATACACGGAGAAATTCAGAAGATGGAGGTCACATCGGCAAGATCATTGAGTAATATTTAAACGCATCATTTTTCTCCACAAATTATAACAATGATTTAAAATCAATCAACATTTTCTTACAAAATACACACATGGCGCAGGTAATTCGACTAATCCAATATATATATGAGGTTATAGGAGTCAGCAAAATTATAATGAAAAAAGACTATGTTTTTATCATTAAATATTTATTTTTAAAACATAATCTCTTTCCTTATTAACACAATTCATTCAGTGTTGGATATCAGTTGCACGCAACGAACATTGTACCTTAGAAATTTTTAGATCAACCTTTAGACAATTCCACTGTACCAAGCGAAGGAACTTACATCCAGCCTCGTGGATATGCGCTGTATCTGAGCACACTGTTTCATTCAGAACGCTTTCTTTAATAACAGCTGGCTCCAACTGTAAATTTTGCTCATAGGATCGACTCCGTAAGAATGAATTTCACAGTGTGAATATTTCACGAAGCCAAACCGAATATTTCCTGATTTGGACGCGCGTCGCCCCCTTCACCCTTTAACTTGTATTGTTCCCAATATTCTCATCTAATAAAACATTTACCTGATGTGGTTAATATTTGATTAGAACAATAGCAACCCCATAAATAATTGCTGTAAAATGCAAACAATAAGCCTTCCAACAATTTTAATTCATTAAATAACGAGAGAATAAAGAAAAAACAAAACTCCTACAATGTATAATACGTTATCGATTTTTCTAAACGTGAAATAAGGTTTATGTAACTCTATTAAGAAACACCGACACATTCATCTGATTACGCTTGAGTTTCTCTTGGAGAGCAAACCGAATTCGATAAAACAGTTGTTTTGAATCAGTTTGTTTTTTGGGGTTTTTTTTTTGCAGAAAAACGTACAAACCAATTTTCTTTCCGAAACAAAAGATTAAAACTTAAAAATGTCTACGCTTTTTAGTCGTACTTTTTTAAAAAAAAAATCTCTGACACGTACAAAAGTCCTCAAATGTCGTTCAAGTGTTTCGTTCTAAGTATTTAATCACGTACTAGCAAGATGACCCGAGTTTTATGAAGTGGAATCGATATTACAGCAAGTAAATTAAAAAAATGAGGAGGCATGGTGGAGTAATGGATAGCGGCTCAGACTGAGGAATCTGCAGAGCCGAGTTCGAAATCCAGTCGAATCCATTACATTCACTTACGTGCTAAAGTTCTTGGGAAAGGTATGAATCCTCTTTTTCTCCCCCAACCCTCAGCAGGTCAGACCAGGTTCTATAGCCATGGCAACCTACTGCGGGAAAGAAATCTGCCTCGTCAGTCATGTATCGAAAGATACATGATCGTCTAAGCGTGTATCACGCATGGCACATAACTGAAATTGAAAATGTATTTTTGTTATCAGTTTTTTTTTATTTGTTTTAACAAGGTTAGTTTTTTATCACGCTGTTGCTTTTCATTACAACATTCTCGTTGAAAAGCTTCCAACTTTCTCGTTGAAAGACTTACAACATTTCCGTTGAAGAACTTCCAACATTCCTGTTGAAGAGTCGTTTGCAGTGAACAATCCACATAACAAAAGCCTCCAACGTAAATAAAACCTATTGTAGTGATAGAGGAAGGGAGCACAAGCATCTATGCTTGAGCGCTCTTCCTCTACCATTACAATACGTTTTTTTTGTTGTTGTTGTTGTTTTGTTTTAATGGCAGAGACCTTAACAAATATGGCCTCTGTAAGACAATACCCAAACCTGTATTCTTTTTTGCCTACGGATATTGACCCAAACTTTTTAAAATTCTTCAACCTCATCTTTTTGCCGACCTGTCTTACATTACATAATTCAAGGACTGCTGAAATATGAAGTATGTTTTTTGCTTTTAATTTTTTTTTTTTTTTTTTGTGATAAACTTCTATATGACGCTTCACTTCTGGACGTGGACGGTTATGGTTCTCCACAACTTCCTACCATTTTTAGTTCTAAGCAATGCTTATATTCCTGCTATCGTTCATAATCACTCTTCTGCAAACCATTTACACAAGCTTGTTAGGTAAGTTATTCTCTGCTTTCCTCTGTCCCCCAGTATGTCCTGTAAGTGTCAAATTCTCCCTGCCCTCTTTTCTCATTACGTGCCGTAGCAATTAAAGCTCTCTTTTTCAGATGCTATATATAAGTGTGTTTTTGGTCTCATTTTCCTTAAAAGTTTGTCGTTTCTCACACGTTCATTTTAGGGTATTCTATGCATCCTTTTATAGAACCACGTTTCTGTTACCTCGAATCTCTTCTTCATCTGTAAAGAGATTGTCCGGTATTACCCACCATATAGGAGGACCTATAGTTAGACATAACAGTCCAGTACTCAATTTCTAACCAAATTTTCCTGTTTTTTCATACTTTGCTTAGCTTTTCCAGTGCATCTTCAGATTTCGGTTTCATATTTTTCGTCCTCAGTGAAAACACTTCCTAGATATTTAAATTGTTTTACTTGTTTGATATTGGAGTCTTCGATTCTTAGTTCGCATTTTTGCTTGCTAATTTTGCTGACAACTATATATTCTGTATTCTTACAATTGAGAGGTAGTCCTTTCTTCTCGCTTTCCTTTACTACCGTCTGTTTTTGTAGTAGTACGTGTAGTTTTCCTTTCCTATCTGCTGTACACACTGTGTCATCAGTATATCTTATGTTAAGATTGTGGCCGACAATAATAAATCCTGGTAGAATTTCTAATTCCCTCAGAATCGCCTCGCTGTATAAGTTGAATAAGTCCGGTGAGAACGCATATCATTGCATTACCTCCCCACACTTTCTATTTTTGTGCTTTTACGGAATTGCTTCTCCATCCGTATGTAGGCGGTTTTCTTTTTACCATAAGTTCTGCATTATTCTAAGAGTCTTCCCAAATAAATCAAGCCTATCTAGCAGCTCCAAACAATTTGACGTACCTTATCGAACGATGTTTAATTATTTGGGAGTTTTCAATGTTCAGATTTTTCCGAAGACCCTCACAGCAATATAAATAATAATGAGCTTTTTTCCTCAAAGATTAATTTTCTTATGGGTTATCAACCTTTTACGGGTAATTTAAAGCTGAAACATATTTCAGATTGTATGAGGTTACTTACAGTACCCGGTGTTCTAAAGCGGTCACCCATTTAAGTGCTGACCAGGCTTGACGTTGCTTAACTTCGGTGATCGAACGAGAACCGGTTTTCTGGGCGTCATTTGACCATAGACAGAATGAATATGCAGTGAAAATGACTATATTACAAAATGCTACAATTTTACATCACATTTAGGTCATGTTTCTTCGGGGTGTTGGTGGTCATGACTCCCCACAATTTCCTGTCCGTTGTAGCTCTTTGTCCTTTGTAAATTTTCTCTTTTTGTTAGATCTCCTAAATCTTGATCCGTCACACATTTACTGAAGCTCACTAGGTAGCTTATGCACTGTTTTCCTCTGTCCCTTGCCTTAAATCTTTCTTGTGAGTATCAAATTTTCTAAACCCTCTTTCCTCATTATGTACCCTAGAAATTTCAACTGTCTCTTTCAGATGCTTGCACTTTCTCTAAATCTTGTGTTCCATTGTATTCTCAGCACGCTTCTGTGGAACCATATTTCTATTCCTTCAATTCTCTTCTTCATCAGCGGGGATTCTTCATCAGTCCAGAATTCACTGTCATATAGGGGGGACTGATATTACGTAATATTTTTGGTAGTGAATATAATGCAGGCTTTCGATTATAAAATGTGATAAATTGAATGATAAATTATTAGTTTATTCATTCTATATATAAACATATTTATTCATTTTATGCTCATGCTGTGAACGCTGGACAATCTCATTACAAATGCTGAAGAGTCCCGAGGCAAGAGAAATGTGGTTCTGCGTAAAAATGCTGAAAATATAACGGAAAGAATATTTGAACAAGGGAATTTTTTAAAAAGAGAATGGGAATAAAATGCCTAATCGTACTTAGAATTTAACAGAAAGAGACAGTTGATATTTTCAGGGACATATAATGAGAAAATAGGACTTCGAGGATTTATCAGGATATACTGAGCGCAAGAGAGGCATCGAGTAATATACCTCATGATATTCACCTTGGGTATGACGATAAATAACGTCCGCGTCCTGGGTCAGACGATAGACTACATCCGCGTCCTGGGTCAGACGATAAACTGTATCCGCGTTCTGGGTCAGACGATAAACTGTATCCGCGTCCTGGGTCAGACGATAAACCACATCCGCGTCCTGGGTCAGACGATAAACTATATCCGCGTCCTGGTTAGGACGATAAACTACGTCCAACAGCAAGGCCTCTGATCAGGAGGTTTTGAGACGTATAGCACCACCTCTTAATTGCTGGTGTTCTCGTGGTAGCTCAAGTTAGGTTTCCAGCTATGGGCAAATAGTTGACCCCCAAACTGGGGTTAAAACACCATGAAAGTGTCAAAATAGGATTTTATACGAGAAATACTTGGTAAAAAATTATTAACAGCAATAAATTTTTGAGGAAAAAATATTACCAGCAATATATTTAAAAAAAATACCAGCACTAAAAATTTTGTCGGCATTAAATAACCCATTGAGGTTGATATGCCGTAAAACAAAACAAACCAATACCAAACCTAATGATATTGTTTAATCCTTTGAGCCCTGACCACTGCTTTACCGATGATAGAGAAAAATGACGTAATGCCCAGCCACCGGATGAACAGTGGTAGAAAAAAAATGACGTATTGCCCAGCCACCGGTTGAACAGGGGTAGAGAAAAATGACGAAATACTCAGCCACCAGTCGAACAGTGGTAGAGAAAAATGACGAAATACCCAGCCACCGGCCGAACAGTGGTAGAGTAAAATGACGGAATACCCAGCCAACGGTCGAACAGTGGTAGAGAAAAATGACAATGCCCAACTACCGGTTGAACGGTGGGTAAACATTTGTAACTTTTTTTATATCTACTGTGAAACATTACATATCAATTATTTGCGAATTTTGACTCAGGAGCTTGGGCTGAAAGGTTTATATGTTTCAGGAACGCAGGACTCAAATGGTTAAATGAACGGTAAAACTTGGACTGGGAAGAAAAAATAAGGGGACAAATATTGTTACGAAAGAAAGTAAGTTGTAGAGAGCTATGATCGCCCATGATCAGAAAGGACACGGCTTAGAAAAGAAGAAACTAAAACGTGGATTAATAAATGTGATTCAAGGGTTTATAATGGCGATGATTTTCTTATTACTATAGAGTTCATTTCTAAGATTTCTTATTGAGACTGAAATAAACCTAAGTTTTTCGTTGGATATCATCTAATTTCGCTGGATATCACCTTAGTATAACTCATTAATGTTGATATGCCGTATAACAAAACAAACCAATACTAAACCTAATGATATTGTTTAATCCTTTGAGCACTGACCACTGCTTTACCGATGATAGAGAAAAATGACGTAATGCCCAGCCACCGGTTGAACACTGTTATTCAGCTCCTTATTTAGTTGTCAAGTCCATTCTGGACCAGACCTCTTTCGTTCCACTAACTTCAGAGACTTTACCAACCTCCCACCCAGCTTTTCTGTCATCCTTTTCTCATAAATTCCTTAAGATGGTTGATTGGTTCGTTTTTGTTTTGTTTTTTGTTTGTTTGTTTGTTTTTTGCAGTTGATTTAAGACCAATAAATATTTTCTTACTAATTAACCCATAGCTGTTGTGGAAGAAGATCCGGATTCATAGTTTTCCCTATATGCACGTCATTGAATATACCTAACCCAACTGGAATTGGAACTCGATTCTCCGATTAAAAATTCTGTGACATTATCCATTTAACACTTCGTTAGTACCGTGAGGCACTGTCAGTGCATTCTTACGGCGAGAATTTTAAACAGGGTATGTAAAATATTCTAGACATTATTATATAGTTTATATTTTTCTTATTACATATTGTATTGAGTGTTAACCTGACGGAGCCTGTTCCTCTTCATGGTGATGTTGAATTCAGATTCGTCCTTCTCCTGGACTGGTTGCGAAGTTTTACTAGAGAACCCAGTCTGCCCTCCTACTTAATCCATAATTCCGAGACATTACACGACTCGCACCTCCAAGCACCTTATTCTCAAGCTATCACCCATCCAGGTACTAATCGGGATCGACGTTGTTTTACTTCGGTGATCATACGGCAATTGGCGTTTCAACCTGATGTGGCCGTAAGTCGTCATCAATTAGGTTACTCGATGTTTTCCTGTGCTTCTCTTACCAACCATGTGTTCTGTGAATGTTAAATTCTCTAAGCCCATCTTCCGCATTATGTATTCTATGAAGTTTGGTTTCTTTACTGATTATAAAGTATAAGCTTATTTGAAGTTATTATTTTCCTTAAAACTTTTATCTGTGGTATTCTGAGCATTCGATGGAAGAACCACATTTCTCTCGTTTCATTTCTCTTCTTCATGTGCGAGTAGAATGCCCAGCATTTGCTACCATGTTGCATAAAAATTTACCACCATCTTTTTTTTCTGACAATATTTTTCACTCTTAATAATTTGCTTAGTTTCCGCAAGACATCTTCCGCTATTTCTATAAGCCTTCATATTTCTGTGAAATATTTTCCGTCGTCTATTATTACACTACGCAGAACGTTATATTTCTGTGCCTACTTCATTTTGAAGTTCCCATTATGCAACTCATACTGTGTATTGTCCCTTTTGCTAGCGACCATTCATTTGGGCTTAAAGATAATACGTATTTTTTTCTCATTTTCATTTATCAACTACTACTATCAATTAACATTCTGAGTTTTCCATCCTTTCTGTGACATCGGTATATCTTTTGATTCTTAATTTATTAAAGATATATCAGAATAGCCATAATCACATATTCAAATTCTAAGATAACAATTACAGAAGATTTCGTCTCGAGCCTTGTGATAAAAATGAAAAATAAGTTAAAAAAAAATTAGTAAAATATTTATAATGAAAATACATTTAAGAATAAGAAGAGCATGTCTGATATCTTGTCTAGAGCTTCTGCTATGTATTTTGAGATTGTTGCTTAAATTCAAAATAAATCCGCAATGTGATCGGTCCTGACCTGGCATCTCGCCTTCATTTACTTTCTCGCCGCTGTACCGTAGTTTTCCTGTGCTTTTTCTATAAATAAGCTTTCTCCTTTGGTAACTAGACTTTATACATTTTAGTGCAGTGCTAGATTGGCGGCAAAGTTTCGTCATTGTACAGTTGAAATGGCTAGATGTAAGTTCTATGCTAACAGTTTCTTCTCACGCACTTATTGTTTGTGGAACTTTCTTCCGGCTCTATCTTTAATTATGTTTTATTTTTCTCATATTCTCGCAGACTCCGTCAACCCTTATATTTTAGTGGCTTTATTGCCTTGCTTGTGGTGGTACGACTAAAAAAATTTTTTCGTGATTTTACAGCTAAATGAACCAACCATTTTGAAGTTAACACCACTCGATCACGTATAAATTGCTGAAGAAGAGGTTGTCTTTGAGATTTTGCTAAAAATAATCAAAGAGAAAAGTCAAGAATCACTTTATGAGTTTTTGACATCGATTGATTGATGAGAACACTTGGCGTAAAAACAGAATGAGAAAGACAGAAATAAGATTATATAATTATAATATATGTGATATATATACATATATATATATAAAACATAATATATAATATATAAAACTTTAATATATATATATATATATATAAAATATATATATAATATATAATATATATATATAATATAAATATATATATATATATAATATATATATATATATATATATATAATATATATATATATATATATATATATATATATATATATATATATATATATATATATATATATATATAAATATATATATATATATATATATATATATATATATATATATATAAATATATATATATATAATATATATATATATATATATATATATATAAATATATATAATATATATATAATATATATATATATATATATATATAAATATATATATATATATATATATATATATATATATATATATATATATATATATATATATATATATATATATATATATATATATATATATATATATATATAAATTATATAACGATTATATTTCTATTCAACACTGTGTAATTTTTTATTTTAAGTTTTAAAATCAATTTCCAGAATTTCAAAACAGAAAATTCGTTTCAGACAATGTTTTAAACTTGTCTGCTCCCACAGATAACAAAGGCAAAGAAAAGCTTATAGGATTTTTGCCACAGGGCACTTGTAATTACTTAGTTGTCTTAAACCAATAGCGTTCGTAAGAATAACGATATGAAATCCTAAATAAAATCAGAGGCTTAGCGACCAAAATGATATAGGCTATGCTCCCTGATATTGTATGCCCGTGTAATCTGGTATGAATGTCTAAATTAGGGTTACTCAAGTTTTTTATAGACCTCTTGCGACAAAATTTAAACTCAGTTCAGCCCGAACAAATAGGATAAATTTACAAAACAGCTGTGATAGGTTCTGACCTGGCATCTCGACTCCAGTCACTTTCTCACGGACGTGATGTGGCTTCCCTCTGCCTTTTCTACAAATATTTTCATGGCAACTGCTCTGACGAGCTATTTTCGCTGATGCCTCGACTGCGTGAATTTAAGCGTGCTACGAGGTTGCCATCTAGGCCCTTCCCTTTTACTGTCGAAACAGTTAAATCTAACTGTATCCAACAGCTCGCACGCCCTATCCAACAGTGGAACTCCTTACTATTACTTGCTTCCCTGATAACTATAATCTTCAAATATTCAAACAGAATGTCAATCAACATCTTCTGATATCTTCATCCTTATCCCCATCCTTCTCTATACCCTTCTTCAAATACTCTTCTTCACTCTTGTTCTTACTTTCTGTAACCTCTTGCGTGCTAGTTGCACTCCCGCCAAGCTTGGGGTGAAATGCTTAGCAAAAATAATTTGGCAGTGTTTAATACAAATTGCATAGGAAAAGATACCATAAACAATAAATAGAAACGCAACTTTAATTTTTTTGAAAGAGCGTTTTTAAATGTTAAATGAACTGTACGTTTTGAACTGTTCTTGTTTTTTTGTGAACGATAAATCATTGGGGGCTGTGTCACACCCCTTCTGACAGAGTACATGATCCAGCGATTTGTACTCTCCCGCTATGAAGGAATTAATAAATACGACCAAGAAAATCCACACCCTGTGGATTCCAAAGATTTTAGTCACTCCTGCCAAAATTTTATTTACCACGTTCCATGGGTGTAAATGGGTTACTTTGAGAAGGCGATGTTTAAATACTCTTTCAAATCGACACATTTGTTTTGAAATATCTGCCAATTAATTTGAAAACGGAAGAAAAATTAACTATGTTTTTTTATAGACTGATGTCTACTCAATATAAGTCCAAAGAGTCACTCATTGCAGAGCATTACGGTTTGGTACTGTATGAACATAAGAAAAGGTAAAAAATAAAGTTCATGTTGCTCTTTCTCTTTGACTGGTTGCTACCCAAGCCTACGTTACTCTTTAATATATAGATAAGTGTAGAATTGTTGGATCTATGCATTTTCTAATTGTATTATTTTGAAAGTGAACCCTATGCCCTTGGCCGGATTTTCACTCGGAGTGCCTGTTCTATTTTTCTACATATATATCCGTTACATTAGCTGCATCTTTTTCATTCAGAGGTGAGTAAAGTTCAAATGCACTTCTAAGCTTTACCTGACATTTTGCAAAAGACAGCGCTGAGAACTTTTGCACAAACCTAATAACGTGTTATATTAAATTTCCTTTAAATGGAAGTCTTTGTGAGGCAAAATTTGCAGTTAATCAATAAATATTTATTCATAGCAAACAAAAAAAATCCAAATCTGTAATTTAATTCTTTTTATAGGAAATAATTCGCCTCTGCAAATAATTCGTTTCAACCCATTTCAGCTTTCGAAATAAAAAAAATGAAATTAGCAAATATTTGATAATAACAGATTTCTTACGTTATAACTCATTCACTATCACTCTCTTTTGTTTACCTTGCCTTAACTCCTGACCACTGACAGTACCTTTTATTTAAGTTTTTAGAATTGGCATTGTGTTTTGATGTTAATTCATTGTTTGATAAGAAGTTAACGAAAACAATGTTTGATTATCAAAACTTCCTACGAAGCAAAAATAGAAGGGATTTGAATTAGTGATAAAGACAGTGGTCAATAATAAAATCTACATACCGTGAATTCAAATTCATTCAATGATAAAATATAATCTTTTTAAGTAACGAACTAGCCAAATTCAGTCCGTCATGTGGGATGTACGCTTAGGGGATCATGTATCTTTCGATGCATGATTAACGAGGCAGATTTTTTCCCGCAGTAGGTTACACTTTTCTTTCTGCGGTAGACCTCCTGCCATCCAAGGCTAGAACACGGTCTGTCCTGCTATTTACCCATAGCTTGGGGGAAGCACGTAAGTGAATGTAATGAATTCACACTCAGCTCTCCAATGTCTCAATCTGAGCCACTATCCATTACTCCATCGTGCCCATCTCTATGCCAAATTAACGTTTCTTATTGAAGTAGAAGGTTTAGAATTTACCGATATGAAGACCCCCCCCCACGAAGAACGCATCTGCCAAAGCTAAGTGCTGAAAATAACAAAGATGCAAATAATGGTTTGAAGTATTTCATATAACAAACGAAAAGTATGCATAGACACAAAAGACAAGGGAGCAGTCCAAACTGTATTTATTTTAAATAATAATAATAATATATTGGGAGACAAAAAAATTTGCTTGGTTTTAAATTTTTTTTATCGACATTAATTTTATCTTGTGTGTTAAGTGAAATGGAGAGTCGAGTTCAAATTTCAGTCTAGCCTGTTACATCCATTTTCGCTTTATTGCCCTTGGAGAAGATATGAATGCATCTATCCCCTCTCTATGTATGGATTAAATAGCAAGATAGACTGGGGTCTGTAGGTTTGGTTGGCATCTAGTCAAAGAAAATGAATTTCAAACAATGTAGATTGCAATAGAAAACCACTCCACAGATATTCTCAATAAGATACGATAATTTCCACATATTAAAAGTGAGGAAAACCACTGAGAGCCAGCACAGCCTCCTCACAGAAAAGACAAAAACAATATTTGGCCATTTTTCCTCGATTATTTCTTTTACTTAATTTAACGGAGAATAGTTACTTCTTCAAATAAATCGCTCGGTCCTCCGGAAAGAATTCATCGTAGAATGGTTACAGACGTTCCAACCAAATATACGGAATCACTCTTGGAGCAAACCTTATTTCCGTGAATACTTGTGTTCCAGTCGTTGTAAATTGTGATGCCCGAAGAGACATTGCACGTAATTCACACGGAGACCATAAGAAAAGCTGCGTGCACAAGGTGGGGATGACCTGGAATTACTCCCGACCAACGAATCGAGAAGCATGTAAGTTGAACACCTGATTCGGTTTTGCCAAGCGTTTTCAAGATTTTTAAAAATAATTTTGTATGAAAAACCGCCCTGAGAGATGATTTAGGAACATCTCTCGCTATACATCGATTACATTAATTTGGGGACGCCGCTTTACAGGCCCGCATTCCAGACTGGCTAAGAGTAATTGTCGAAGTCAGGAGTTAAACAAAATACAATATTAATTAAATTTCCTGTGATCACTTAAACAGCACACCCACTCCATTAGAAGTGCCTGTTTCCCATTGTTGCGTTCTTATAGCAAATCGCACAGGAAAATACGGTTCAGAAAATTTTTGATTAATTTATATGGAAGGCACACACCAAAGCGACTAAGATATATTTTGACGATTGAACTGGATATTTTGAGTATGTTACCTATATCCCAGGTTGTGCAATATTGATTTATTTTCAAATTTTCCTTTAGTTTGATTGCTATAAATCCTGCATTTTCTGCCCGACGATGGGGTTATCATTCAGTGGGAAATTTCCTCTTTTGACATGTTCAATTATTGACAGTACTTTCTCTATAATCTGCACGAATGTTATTTTGCGTCTAAATCGCATTTCTATCTTAAAAAACAAAACAAATGCTTAAAATCGTGCTTACTTTCTTTTATTTTTCAATATTAGACTCAAGAAACCCAAATACGCCAATTTTGTCATTATTTTTTCTGATATGAAATGGATGCAGATTTGACAGCTGTCAAATTGCAATCAAAAGTAATCTTCCTGAATGAAGCTTGCTGAAATTAAACACTCCCAAAATCAGCTCACACAATAAATACAGTTCTTGGTTATCTTAATAAAATATTAGACAAGTTCTGGTAGCGTAAAGTAGGAGCGGCAAACTGAGTTGAAATTCTAACATAATATATTTGGTTTTATGACTGTTTTTTTTTTTACGGTTTCTCAACCCCATACAGGTTAATTAAAACCAGAAAAATATTTTATATTGAAAGAGATCTTAATAAAATATTAAACAAGTTCGGGTAGCATAAAGTGGAATCAGCGAACAGACTTGAAATTTTAAATTAATATATTTGGTTTTAAGATTGATTTGTATTTTTTATGGCTTATCAACCCCTAGATAATCGCTTAAAGCTAGTAGCATATTTTATATTAAAATATTAAATTTGTAGAGATAATAATGTTTACTGATACAAGTCCGACTAATGAACATATAGCTCTGAGTATAAGAGGTGTATTTATATCTTTCCCAATGTTATTTGCACGTAAGTGAATACAACGAACCCGACTAGAATTAAAACTCGGCTTCTCGATTTACAATTCCGAGTCATTAAGCAATACACCATCCACACACCCATGCTTACAGCACCTGCTATTCCCGAGCGGTCACCCAGCTAGATATCAGGTCATCCCATAAGTTCTGTCCGAATTTTGAATAAAGAAAACAAGTGACCAAATGTTACATTTAATTACAGATTCAATCAGCAATGTATTTTCCCTGATTATCTATGACTTCCTTCCATCTATTAACAAGCTTACTAATTCCATTACTGTAAAATGCGTTTGGCTTTGATTCAAAGAACTCACAAATGTCAGTTTTAACCTCTTCCTGTGTTACAAAAGCTGTTTCTTCCAAATGATTCTGTAAGCTACGAAACAAATGGTAGTCTGAAGGAGCAAGATCGGGAGAATAAGGTGGATGAGGAATTTTCTCCCAACCAAGTTCTTCGATCTTTTGTGACGTGTTTTTTGCTGTGTGGGGTCGCGCATTGTCCTGATGAAATATCACCTCATTTCGATTCACTAGAGCAGGTCTTTTTTTCCCTCAAAGCTCGGTTCAAACGCTCTAATTGCTGACAGTATATTTGAGCATTAACTGTTGCATTAGGTGGTAAGAATTCAAAGTGGATTATTCCTTGGCGATCCCACCAGATTGAAAGAAGAAACTTTTGCCCATGAAGTTCCCTTCTCGGCTGTGGCTGGGGTCCTTCCCCTTTACCAAGCCACTGTCTACGATGCTTAACATTCCGATAAAAGATCCATTTTTCGTCGCCAGTTACAAGTCTATCCAAAAAAGATGAAACAAGTTGGCGAGAATGGAGAAAAGAGCAGATGTCAACTCGGGATTTGAGGTTGTTTTCAGACAATTCATGAGGCATCCATTTTCCAAGTTTAGAAACTTTTCCAAGTTGTTGAAGATGACGATGAACAGTTGTATGGTTTGAACTGAGAACCACTGCCAATTTCTCAACTGATTTTCTTCAAGGGCTGCTTCAAGAAGCTTTTCATCAAACTCAACTGGACGTCCGGTTCGAACTTCATCTTCAAGGGTGAAATCTCCATCTCTGAATTTTGCACACCATCTTCTGCAAGTTCTTTCATTCACACATTCCTCTCCATAAACTGAGTGAATGTTTCTAGGCCCTTCGGCTGCTGAGTTTCCTTTCTTGAACTCATAAAGCATTATGTGCCTCAAATGATTCTTGGGTACTTCCATGTTAGCAGGGTTTTAATCAAACAAAATTTAATTTTATTGTTCTCTGAAATAAAATTTGATCAGTTTAAATGGATCTAAACATAAAAATAAGGTTCATCTCCATTAGACATTATAAAATAATCTTTAAATTTCGTTCATTTTAACAAAAAGTTAAAATTCGGACAGAAATTATGGGATGACTGATATATATATATATATATATATAAGTTAACAATGACTCATCATGGTGTTTTCTTGAGAGTAATTTACAAAGTCCTGAACTACTTAGGCACACGCAGATATGAGTTTCGACCTTCATTGATTATACTTTTGCCTCTGGCAACTTTTCAACATGGCTTGGTGAAAGCGTCTCCTAGACATGTGCTGATGGGAATTTGATCAGTGAAAACAACTCATTAGAAAATGCTTGAAGTATAGCGACAAAATGTCAACAAAAATGACATCACAGAAGAGTAAAATAGTTTAATTGAAACCAATGGAAATTAGTGGTATTTAGCAAATCAGATCTTATTGAATCACCAGTTTTTTTTCTATGTGTGCAGAAACCAAACCAATATATCACATACACACACACACAAACATGTACCTCAAATGATTCTTGGGTACTTCCATGTTAGCATGGTTCTAATCAAACAAAATTTAATTTTATTGTTCTCTGAAATAAAATTTGATCAGTTTAAATGCATCTAAACATAGAAATAATGTTCAGCTCCATTAGACATTATAAAACACTCTTTAAATTTCGTTCATTTAAAAAAAAAAAGGTAAAATTCGGACAGAACTTATGGGATGACCTGATACTTACAAGTTTCGACGTTGCTTAACTTCGCTGATCGTACAATAATTAGTGTTTCAACGTGATATGCCGTTGATTAAATTCTCTTGATTAAATAAACCAGGCGTTCTAATCTTGGATGTCAGCCAGTCTAGAAGAAGGAAAACTTTGAATTTAAAATCCTGGGGGCGTCAATGGAAACCACTATCTTTCACTGGATGTCATAGCGGTTTACATACATTACACAAAAGGTAACTCTGGCGAGCCATGACTATCTTTCTGCTGAAGAGATATGGCATTTTAAAAAATGTTTCGCAATAGAACCAGATAAATCAAACCTAGTGATATTTAGAAATTTAAACCATGATAAGTTATTTAAAATTAATTATTTGATTTTCGATTTTAACGTCAGAATTTTAATTTTTGTTCACACCTACGGTCCAGTGACGTCGAGAGAAGGTATCGTTTCTGTTTTCGTATCAAGGTAAAGTAAAGTAATTGTATCTATGCCAAAAAGTTACGGCAATTCACATCTAATAAAAAACAAAACCAGTGGAGAGGCGTGATCACTTAGGATTTGGAGTGACATGTCATTAAAGAAAGGAAAGATAAATTATTGCATACTTTCAAATAAATTATTTCAACGTCTGATTTGAAAGTTTTCTTCATTCTCTTTATTTATTTGCATTTTGTCATCAACCTAATGAAGTTATCTCCCCTTTCTAAAGTTTTTTTTTTTAATTTACTCAGAGAAAATATCAATATTACCATCATGGAAAGCAAGCGAAATTAATACAATTCAGTGCCATGCGTGATACACGCTTAGGCGATCATGTATCTTTCGATACATGCCTGACGAGGTAGATTTTTTTCCCGCAGTAGGTTGCCATTTCTTTCTGCAGTAGACCACTTTCCAGGGCTATAGAACCCGGTCTGTCCTGCTATTTTCCCATAACTTGGGGGAGAAGAAGAGGATTCATAACTTTCCTAAGGGTATTAGCACGTAAAGTGAATGTAATTGAGTCGACTAGAATTCGAACTCAGCTCTCCGATTCTTAAACCCGAGCTGCTCTCCTTTACACCACCGGGCCTCCTTCCCGTGTAATCTCTGAAAGAAAAAAATGTGACGCTTCGAGAAGTTTCGAGAATAAAGAGAACACGATATGTTATGCCGCATTAGATTCAGCCACTTATAGTACACAACGTAATCTCTCTATATATAATACGCCGCGCGCACACACACACACACACACATATATATATGCACATTTTTTTGTGTGTGTGTAGCGACTGAGGGGAAGTTTGCGATTTTTTTCTGTGGGTAACAATCGTGGAGAAACGTACAAAATAACGACGACCCATCGCCCAAATTCAAGTTATATTTGGTTTTGAAAAGTTGAGAGAATTTTAGTTAAATAAAAATTGTGCGAGGCAGACATAAGTTTCTGATAACAATAGTCGTGTTGAAAATTTGTTTTATGAATTTAACTATATTTTTTTAAATTAATTTTTAAAAATTTTAAGGCTTTGCTATTTTTTTGCTTTAATAAAACTTGATTTAAAAATATTTACATTTTCATCTCAGTAAAAATAAACCAAAATAACAATGAAGTTTATTTTTTAAAAACTGAATAAAAATTATTTTCCATAACATAAATAAATTATTTTTTCGTGTAATAGTTTTAGAGTGCACGGAGACCCCCATTTGCCGACCTGGTCTGGACTAATTAAAATATTTTGATTGAAATTTTTTTTTTTGTAAAGTAATAAAAAAGAAGAATTGATATTAAGTTTCATTTTTAAAATCTGCAATGATGAATGAATAATAAAATGTTTATAATTAGACCCCAAAAATCCGTAAATAAATTCATGAGAATAGAACATTTAAAAATATATATAGCGTTTCAAAACTTTTTCTCTTAAAAAATTAAAAAAACTAAAAACGACCTAAATAAGAATTATTCCTGTTATGTTTTTTTCATTTTTAATTTGAGAATTTAAAAAACGCTAATAAAAAAAAAAAAAAATGTATTATTAATATAATTATTAATTTTTTAATTTTAAAATATGAAAATAAATACAAATAATTTGATGACAAAATTTTTTTTTTGAGAAAGAGAACCATGGATTAAATGAATTCTAAATTTTTATATATATATATCAAATATATATATATAAATATATATATGAAATTTATATATATGATATATATAAAATATATATAAATATATCAATATATAGATATATATATATATATATATAGATAGAATATATATATATATATATATATATATATATATATATATTCATATATATATATAATATATATATATATATATATATATATATATATATATATATATATATATATATATATATATATATAATAGGATGAATATATATATATAGATATATATATATATATATATATATATATATATATATATATATATATATATATATATATATATATATATATATATATGATATATATATATATATATATATATATATATATATATATATATAAATAAACAAACATTTAAAAAATTATTATATATATTAAATTTAATATAAAAAAACATTTTGAATAAAATATTAATTGTTAAAAATTTTTACATTTTCCTGTAATGAAAGTTTTATGAATTATCTAATTTTTTGCCTTTAAAAAATCAGTAAATTTTAAAAGATAAGTTATCTAAAATTCGAAAATTAAATATACAATATGATATATAATATTTATAATATATTTTTTTTTTTTGACAGCATGTATATATACTAATTGTAAATAATTATATAGAAATTGAGACATAAACTGTATATCTTTATTATATCTGTCTAGTATTATCTACTTATGATATTTATTTTTTTTCAAGACGAGATGATTAAAGAGACCAATATACACCTATAAATTAAATAAATGTTTCATATATGAAATTACCTGATTATATGGATCTTTAAGAGACATGAAGTTTTATTTATATACATAAAATCTTAAAAAAATGAGGATAATTTCTTTCAATGAAAATAAAAAAATATGACATATTTAGCACTAACTCTAATATATTTATTTTCCATAGACGAAGAAAAGAGTTCTATAAAAATTCAGATTTGCAAATATTAAAAACCATCCTAAAAAATTCAAACAGAAACTTTCTTTTTTAACATTGTTCTAGTGAAATTTTTTTTTATATTTATTCCAGGTGTCCAAATATTGATTATTATGTATTATAGGCACAGAAGAAGGATAAACAATCTAACCCTGCAGATTAACAAAATTTTCAGTTTTAAAATAAATAAAATTATTTCAATAACACCTGAAGAAGGTGGAATTGAAAACAGCAGCTGAAACTGAAATATCATATCATGTGGGGATATTAGTTTAACTGGGGAATAGCATAAATAATAAACCCTCATCTCAGAAATTCAGACAAAATTTTTTATTTTTTTTATCATGCGAAGCATGTCAGGCTGATCAAAATTTATTCTCTTACTAAACTCACGACAATTGATTTCCATTGTGCGATTAAATGAGAAATAAACTCTTTTATCAGTTGTCGCTTAATTGTATTCTGCTATTTTCCGACCACATTCTTTTATCATAGTTTCTTATTACAAATCACATTTAGAAAAACGAAAAATAAACCCATAGAGCCACGCCATATTATATATTGTATTTTACCTTCAACTGCATTCAGCTACCTGGATGATATTTTATTTCACGGAATCAACCAAGTTTAGCGAACGGGTTTATCGATCTGTCGATTTTAAGATAATTTTTTCGCTCAAAGATGAACTGTCCATTTATCCATTTGCCCAACGAATTTAAAATATCGCTTCTGGTCTGATGTTCTGAACAATTGGCCGTGAAAATTGACGCAAGGCATATTTCGATTTGAAAATGGTAAGAGTTTTATTTTTTTTTTTTTCTTCTTCTCCTTTATTTTTGGTACTGACAGACAGAATCCGCCAAATAGCATTACAATTTAATATATAAATGAAAAGCATTCTGACAATTTTGATTTATCGATTTTTCATCTTTTTTTCTTGTTTCTTAACTTTCTAGATTAAAAGATTCATACAATATGACACGTCGAACGAGGATAATCGCTTTTTGATTTAAATTTCTGCAGGCCATTTCGCATAGAGTTGATATTTTGACGCCTTTTTTGAAAAACGGACGAAAATGCATTCAGAATTTTTTTTTTTCATTTGTGATTTCGATTGATTTTTTTTCAAAAAACATCGCAATTTCTCTTTCCCGCCCTGATTTATTTTTTTTTTCTATATTTCGCATTATTTATAAATTTTATTTGGGTTGATTTAAATTCGTCATTTTTTTTAATGTATTTTTTTTTCTCGGCTTTATAAAATAAATGAATGGCTATTATTTTTAAATAGGTTAAATCACTTGAAAAATATTCGTGATCATTTATATTTATACATAAATTCAATATTTTATCACTGTTCTTGTTTAAATTATAAGTCTTCATTTTTTGAGTTATTTTGAAGTTACAATTGCTGGCCGATCATTTCACGTCTTTAACGTTTATATTTTTTTTTTATCTTTGAATTAAACTTGAAAAAAAAAATAAGTATGAGAAAAAATTGAACATTGAACATGAAAAAAAAAAAATATTTTTAATCGATTGATTTTTTTTACTATTTTTTGAATTTGCCGACGCCTGTTATTTAATTTTTTTGCAATATTAACAATACTTGCTTTAGGAATTTTTTATCAATTGAAGAGATTAGATTTATCCAAATTAAAACCGATGATGCGAGGTAAAAAAAATACATAAGTCGTTTTATAAGCATTTTCTTAGTTCGAGGAAGGATCAATTCTGGGATTTACAAACGAAGTTTGAACTTAATAATGCCTTTTGTAACATATGACAAAATTTGCTAATCAATATCCGATTCATATGGGAAAGGTATGACGTAGCTTTTTTTTATAACCATGTTCCTTCAAATTTATTATACGGGCTGCCCAAAGAAATATTTTTTAGAAAAAATTCAGATATTTAAAAAAAAAAAAATAATTAAAGGTGGTGACTAATTTTTTTTTTTTTTATTAGCGGATTATTTATTGGAAAATATTAAATGATATTAAAAATGATCTGTGATCTTTTAAAAGATGAGATATATATTATATATTTTTAATCTTTATTATTAAATAAAGGAAATAATTAAAACTTCTAACCTCCGAAATAAATTGAAACCTTGGAATTTCACCTGAACCCTTTTTTGTTATTGGGAAAAGATTTTCTAGTTAAATGCCATGTTTCTTAGAATTATATCTTTCAATTATTTGAAATATAGATATCAGGATTGTGAAAATGCTATAAAAAAAAAAATAAATAAAAAACTCTTTCGATCCTGAGATATTCAACCAACCTTTTTTATATTTTTAATTTGAAATTTAAATGAAAATTTATAAAATAAAAACAATTATATCCCTCAAAAAGCCCATAAAATATTTTTTTTTGAACATTTTATATCTGAGAAAAAAATGAAAAGGACTTAACAATTTCCAAAATTTGCAGATGGTGTTAATATTTTATTATTATTATTATTTGTTTTTACCATTATTATTATTATTGTTTCCGACCGTATTAATTTTTAAGATTTTTTAACTGCAATTAAAGAATTATCTTCTTTTAGGTTAAAATCGGATTAAAAAAAAAGAATTGAAATAGGATATATATATATAATATATATATATATATATTCAGGAAATTAACTTTTTTTACATTGTTTTAATGTGGTTTATTTTGAAATTAAATATTCAAAAAAATGGGTCATTTAATGTGGACAAAATTTAAAAAATTTTCTATTCAATTATTCATTTTCAAAAATCCATTTCTGGTAATTTTTTTCCTAAAAAAATGGCCGTTTATTTTAATTTTTTATTTTAATTTGGTAATATTTTTTTGAAAAAAGGTATTATTATAATTTTTTTCTTTAAAAATTATTTGCTGGAAAATTTTTGTTTTTTCAAAAATTATAGCTGTTAATAATTTTTCAAATGTCAATAAAAAATAAATAATTTTTTTTACAATTTGGCGCATTTATTTAAAACCTATTTTTTATTTTTTATATTTACTAATTTTTAGTTTGGGGTATAACCAATTTTTTAGTTGGGACCCTAACAGTCTTTTAAAGTTGTGACGTCGTCTCCCGGTCGCAGCGCCAACTGTGACGTTCTATCCTGATCTACCACGGCGCCAGTTTGACGTGCCGTTCAGGGTCCTATCCCGATCCACGACACCAGTTGTGACGTCCTTAAACAGCACCAATTGTGACGTCTTCGCCGCGGCGCCAGCTGTTCGCTCCTCGCTGCTCCGTTCCGGGTGTCGCTGCTCCAAACGTGACGTCCGCCTGTCGCGTCAGTCGTGTTGTCTCGTCCTGTGACGACCAACTGGCTTGGTATCGGTCGCGGCACCCAAATGTGACGTTCTAACCTTTTGGTGATTCGGGTGGGAATCTGATTAGATTTGATATCAGCCTCGTCGTTCCCAACTAGCTTCCAACGCCTGGTTACCAAGGTAACTGCATTGATCTCCAGTCTGCCTACCCACGTTGTGAATTGATCTTAGACAGACGAGATCAAACAGTGGTTGGGGCCGTAATGCAAATTGAGTTCAACGGGGGTGATAACACACAAATATGTATAAAAGAAAATAAAATGAAAACTCAAAAAGTTCAAAGTATCAAAGAAAAAAGGTAACAAACTTTATGTCTAGTTGTTCGATACATAGGACTGCATCTATCTCCCGACCCGTTCTGTGGATTGTGACACGTCGTTTTCCGTTAGGCAAGTTTTAACGCTTCAAGTTGTTTGCTCTCTAAGAAATTTGTGTTTCGGTGTGTCTTTGGACGAAAGTCGAAAAAAAACTTATTTCGGTGGTCTGGTTCTAAGTCGCTCTTCAAAATAATTGTTCTTGGTTGAAGAGGAGTCCAAAATTTTGCGTGAATCTTGGTCAGCTATCTTGAGGCGGCTTCTGCTCTGGAAACTCATCTCTGCCGAACTCAAAGGGCTCCGAACTGATTTCTGCCTGTTGGGGCTTCTGGCTTTTTATTGACGCCGACAAAAACCGGGTTGGGTCTGTTGGCGTCGGGGAGTTCCTCGATAATTCTAAATACATATCCACCTCTTTTATTTCTGGTTAGGGATTTTCCACTCTTTTCCATTTTTGGTAACTTTTTTTTCACTCCCACTTTCTCACCATGCTTCTGAGGGGCGTGAACTGCCCTCCCCACTTCTTCGTAGCAGCTTCTTATACTTATACTCTGGATGGGGGGGGCGTCGACAGCCTTCTTCGTGCGTCACGTGATCACTCTCGGCCAATGAGGTCTTGGTCGGGTATCTTTCCTCCTCCTTCGTGCGTCACGTGATCACCACTTGACCAATGACGTCTTAGTCGGGCGTGAACCATCCGCGGCTTTGTTTCGGAAAAAAAATACCTTGCTTAACTAAAAAAAAAATTATCTCTTTCTTTCTTTTTTTCCTTCCTTTCAAATCGCCGTTATCATGAACGGATAATATGACAACTCTTTGTTCAACACGTGGCGTTTGTCAAGTAGTTTATCGTTAATTCATCAAGATGGTTGGTTTTCCGACATGGAAAAAAAGAATTATCTCCAAGTTTTTTCAGTCCGTCGTCTCCAAGGAAGAAAAAAAACATTTCTGGTTCTATTCATTTTCCTTCGGTTCATGTGTCTGATAACAAAATTTTATTATCGCAGGGCAACGTTGTTTTGTTGAAAAAAATTTAGCCAGCGAGACTGCTTGTGTGGGATTTTAATTTTTCCATATCTAACTAAGGCTCTGTAGTTACACCTGTGTTTTGTCAATTATCAAAATTAACGTTTTCAAGTGGATTTTTTCTTTGGCGAACATTTCTTGATAACACAATTCCATTCGCGCAGGCCACGTAGGAAAATCGATCAACGATTACTCGTAGGTGGCCTTTAATTTTCATATCTGTCCAAAGTCTTTTTTAGTCGCCTGTTTCTTGTCGTCACTTATCGAAATAACATTTTCACATGAATTTTCCCGTCCCAATAGTTTTTTTTCTTATCCTTAGATTTGTTTTCTTTCTCTCAAATCTCATTGTCATTGTAAAGACACTCTTTTTCCATTTGCCACTTATCAAAATAACCCTTTTTTTTTTTTATTGCCTCCTGGTCGTGTGTGTCCGCCTATCACCCACGATTCGGATCTCGCCTCACTCTTTCATCATATTTTTTTTTCTTTCCTTTTCCTTTCCCTTTCTGCCTTTCTTTCTCTGCCTGGATGCATGGTGCCACACCACCCTGGGTTAGGGTGGACCTGGGAATACCAACAATTAAGAGGTGGTTCAAACTCCTCCTCAAAAACCTCCTCAAATCCTCGTCTTACTTACTTGTCGGATGCAGTTTCTCGTCTTACCCAGGACGCGGATGTAGTTTATCGTCATACCCAGCACGGGTTTGTAGATGGACTTCATTATTTACTTCATATTCAGCAGTATCCAGTTTCCGTTGTAATTTTAATAGATGTTTCTATTTTTTTCTAATGACTTTGTGGACATTCCGCATTTTTTCTGGTCTGCGAATATAAAATATATTTCTTTATCGCAGACAAGAAAAATAGAATAAAAATTTTAAAATACGTATCTTTTTAGTCATTTTTAATGAAACCTGTTTTGGAGAGGGGTTGCTGTCCAAATACACAATTATATGCATGAGGGTGAGACGGACAGAGAGGCAAGATAGATGAAGATTTTTCTCCAATATATTCAGAGAATCTTTTTCTATGTGACATATCTTTTCAGGACTTATCATTGCTCTCAACTATATCACGTCTTTTGTCGCTCAGCTGTGGCCAGGTATTGAACTCAGAACTCTTTGGGTCAAGTCACTTGATTACTTCAACCAACGCTTTTATCCATTGTGTCCTTGAAGATTTGCTTTACTAAAAGGAAATTCGAAATTCTAACCAAAAAGACCTGAGCGCAAAATGGCCGAAATATCGTGAATCTGACAATAAAGATGAGTACAACAGTCCGAACAATGCAAATAGTGTTAATAGTTCTATTAATATTATTTATTTTTTATTATTTTATATTTCAGACTGCAATTAATGCTGTATTTATGTCTTAGACTGCAATTAAAGAATTACCAGGAGTTACCCCTAAAATCGGATGTCTCCCGATGCTTTTCCAATTTATTCAGAGAATCTTCTTTTATGTGACATATCCGTTCAGGACGTTCACAGCTCTCAACTATATCCTGTCCATTGTCACTCTTAGTAAATTTTGTCTATTTCTTATCTCCCCTAAACCTTTTCTGCCATACATTTACAAAAACTCGTTATGCACTGCCTTCCTCTGTCCGTCTTGCCTTCAGTATGTCCCGTGAGTGTCAAATTTCCCAAGCCTCTTTCCTCATTATCTGCTCTAGAAATTTCAGCAGTCTCTTTCTGATGTTGGATAATGACAATAATTCATTCGTAAATTCTAGTTCAAAGTATGAATAAAAGCTGAGCACTTCCATTGGGGTAATCAAAGCAAACTTGTCTAGTTTAAATCAATTACGACTGTGTATTGAGATCAATTTCTAACGTATTTTATGATCCATATTTTTCAACCTTTTGTCACATCTAGACTACACTTAAAAAAATGACCATTAGCTCTTCGACGAGAATGTAATGCTTATTTTTATATTTATATTTCATATAGATCAATTACAACTGAATAGGCAGTTAGATCCTCATACACTTTTGCATACTTTTATTTGTACCACATCTGACAATACATTAAACTTCTTGAAGCTTAATCTCCAGGCAGGAATATATATATATATATATATATATATATATATATATATATATATATATTTAATGACAGTGATGATAATATATAGATAATTAATATTTTTTTTAAAGATTTTCATGTGGAGGTTAGAAGTGTCTTCACATAACGTTCTGAGGAACGAATTTTCGAATATTTCAAAGAAGTTCAAAAATATATAAAGTTTCATCCGGTAATGATGGTGATGATGATTAATTCTCAATCGAATTGGCTTCATTTTTTTTAAAGAATTCACGAGCCATCTTTTATATACTTGTAAAAGCATCTTTATTGAATCGATGCCAACAGCGGCGATGTGATTTGATTGGCAGTAATCGTAGGTCAAAACAATCGACTGACTGATGACAATCGAATTACGATTAATGAAAATCGGTTTTCACCTTTTTTTTTTTTTCTATTTTTTCTTTTTTTCTTTTCTCTTTTCAATTTCTCTCTCTCTCTCTTATTATTTTTTTTTACTGTGCTTTCTTTTTCGAGCAGTAATCATTTTCCGACATTAAACATTTGAAGGAGGCTTTCACGGCGCATGTCTGCTAATGTCAGATGTTAATAACAACTATATTTCCGGTTGCAAATCATTGTCGTCAAAATAATTATTGAATAATTACAAGGAGACGCTTTGGCGCATGCGTTATATTCCCGCCAAAAATCAATAACATTGGTTACGGCGGAAATTACAATCATAATTACCTCTCATTTGAAACGATAGACCAAGATTACATCTATAATCACATTTCTCACAGCATTTAACAAAAGACTGGCTTTCTTTCGCTTATCGTTTTCTTTTCTGGTGGATGCAAATTACATACTATAATCAAATCTGCAATAGAACAAAGAGAAAAAGTAAATGGACATATTGGTTGTGTTTCTGAAAGAAAGTATTTCGTTTGAATGTAATTAACAAAATTAAGCTAGACTAAACTGAAGACAATGATTATAATATGAAATCATTAATTATAAAATTTTACATATATATATAATATAATATAATTTTATTCCAAAGGGGAATAATTTTAGCGATAAGTTACCGAAAAAAAAACTTTGGGGATTTACTTTTGAAGAGGTGATAAGTTGGAAGTCGATAATTTGAATGCGATCGAATTGAAGTGGGGAGATGTGCAGGTATCAACATGGATAGTGGTAGCGAGAAATCGAGTTCAATTTTCGGTCCTGTCTGTTGCATTCATTTTTGCACCAATATCTTTGGAAAAAAAAAACCCAGAAATCTGTCACATCTTCTCCCGCCCCCAATTATGGATTAAATAGCAGAGCAGACTGAGTTTTCTAGCAAAAGTTCGCAAGCAGTCTAAGATAAGGAAAATCTGGATTCAACATCATCCTGAAAAAGGAACAAATTTTTAGGTTAGAATTTTTTTACGATACGTAATAAAAATAAATATATATATATATATATATATATATATATAATATATATATATATATATATATATATATATATATATATATATATATATATAATTATGTCTACTGTATTTTTAAATGTCCTGTTTCAAATCCTATGCCGTAAGAATGTACTGACTCATGCCCAATTTTTTAGTGCCTCATGGTACTAACGAAATGATAAAATGCTTGATGGTACTAACGAAGTGATAAGATGCTCCATGGTACTAACGAAGTGATACGTGCCACATGGATTTGAAGAAGTGATAAAAAGTTCCATGGTACTAACGAAGTGATACGTGCCACATGGATCTGAAGTAGTGATAAAAAGTTCCAGGGTACTAACGAAGTGTAAATATTTGAACAAATAATAAACAAACGTGTATATAAAATGTTATTATTTGCTCCAATCGGGATTCAAAAGGTTAAATTGTCTTGGTGTCATGTTAATATGTCTTCTTATATCTCTCATGGACACTTACTGTCCCCTTGAGCGTTTATATAACCCCTAGAAAGCGTTAGTGTCCACATTGAGATCAAGCGCTATACGTGACACATGTTAGGGTGATTATATATCTTTCGATTCATGAAAATGTTACGGTTACATCATGTTGAAACACCGGCTCACGTAAAATCACCAAAGTTAATCAACGTCGAGCCTGTTCATTGGTGACCGCTTGGGAAAGCGATCACCAATCTCGTATACCAGATGCTGTAACTTTGGATGTGCGGCTGGCGTAATGGATAATGGCTCGGAATTGGTAAAAGTTCATTTGGATTCATTATATTCACTTACGTTCAAATACTCTGGGGAAGTGTATAAATCGACCACTTTTCCCCAGCTATGGGTTAATTAGTAAGATGTGTATCAATAAATCAGTATTATCTGAAAAATATTACAATCTAAAGATATTTTATGGCTTTACATAACTTACAAATGATTAATAAGCCGTAGAAAACGAATGAAACAATCGAATTACGACTGACTAGACAGAAGATTTCCCTCGGTAGGCTGCCATTTCTTCATTTCGGTAAACTGGTTCCCAATCAAGGCTATAGGGCCCAGTCTGTGCTGCTATTCAACCCATAGCTGGAGGGAGAAGATCTGGTTTCAAATCTTTCTCAACGGAATATTCTATGAGACCAACTCTGAGAAACGATACATATGAAGAAGAAACAGCAATCTATTTAATAAATCAGTTGATTTTTTCGTGATTGATTAGATTTTTTACATCTGAAATATAATTTACATGGTAAGAATAATCATTTTCTGAGTGAATATCCCATTAACAATATATTTTGAGGCGAAACGATTTTTTTCAAATACAAGTTCTACCATTTAACCCACACGTGGGAGAACAAATTGATTCATACCTTTCTCGAGAAACTTGTCTATCTAACCAGCTTTAATAAAAAAATAGGAATTACAACGAAGTATCAATTTATTTAATGAATCAGTTGAAATTTTGTGACTGATTAGATTTTTTTACCGTTTATCAACAATTTTTGGTTGTCTAAATGTGAAACATATTTTACATAGTACATCTTACTTTTTGAGTGTGATTACTTGTTATATACCGTATCTATGAACACTAACGGGTATGTCCCAATCCTCATAAATATGTTGGACACTATTGTAAGTTGGGGTAATATGCTGTCTAAGTAGCCCATCAATAGCAGTGGTTTACCTACTTCATGCCGCTGGCGAGTATTGTATTTTGTTGATGTTATAAAGATTACCATTTCATTTCCAACCTCCGTTTTGGTTATTCCTCACTCAGTAACCTTTTCTAGGTTACAAAAATACTTTATTAACAGTTTTTTTTTTCTTTTTGAGATAATGATTTTTTTCATCTTATTATCCTGTTAAAATTATAGCATCCTCCCATAGTTCTCGTGAACACACACGCAGCCACCTTTCGATTTATGACTATGTATGCAAAATATTTCCCTCAATATACTGCCGTTTCTTTCTACGGCAGACAGGTTGCCAACTAAGGCGATAGGACCCAGCCTGTCCTGTTAATTAATCCATAGCTGGGTAGAGAGAAAAGATTCATTCATACTATTCCCAAGGGTATGTGCGTGTAAGAAATCCTACTGTATCTAAAAAAGTAACGTATAAACAGAAAATATATTAAATAATTGTCGGACTTAATCCATTTCATCACACACACACACATATATATATATATATATATATATATATATAATTTCCGCATAGAGTATATCTGTAAAGAAAAAAAAAGGAATAAAAGGACAAGAGTATAACCTATTCATAGCCGATGCGTTTCGTCCTATGGGGGACTTGAAACGCGTACGTTAAGAATAATTTTCCCTCTTGTTTTGTATTCATATATATATATATATATATATATATATATATATATATATATATATATATATATAGTGGGTGTGGGTATTTTCTCCTCTGGTGATTGAAAGATCAATTAATTTTTCTCTTCTTATTAGTAAATTTCATTAAAGTTTTGTAAAATTCATGCATCCATATTTTATTTTGATAACGAAATCAGCTGAACCATCGGGTCTCTTTTGATATCTCCTCAGGTTAGATTAGCCGAAGACTCAATTTCAATGATATGTGGAGAGGGACATTTTGTTATGCTAATATTCCATACAAGAAAATCAGAAGTCAAAATTCTGAAGACTTGTTTTCTTTTTACCATTTTTTTTTGTATTTTTCTAGCATAATGGTATATATTGCAAGTTCAGCTTCGAGGCAAGGCATAGTCTGTTAGTCATATATTTATCATTTTATTACTTCGATAAATTTTCTCCGTATTTCCGAGATGAGGAAGTATCATTATTATTATTATTATTATTATTTTTTTTTTTTTTTTTGAATTGGTACCGTCATCATGATTCGTACAGTTAAGAAGTTTCGACCTTTACACTGGGTGGCTTTCTACAGGTTTCTGTCATATTCAAAACCGTTTTCTTACTTTGATATTATTATTATTATTATTACCACATCCTAACTTGTATATAGCCAATGCTTATATCCGTAAACCCATATGGGCATATACTTTATTTGGTACTAGTATTAATCTAATATATGGTTTAAGAGCCACTCAAGTTAGAGATTTACTATTAAAACAATAATGAAGAATAAGTTGTGTGATGAGAATGAAAAAGGGCGTGGTAGGATGGGGAAGATAGAAAACGACTCACCCTTGAGTTGAATTTCCAGGGGGGTGGAGGTGTAATGTTGGTGCTATAAATTTATTGTTTAGTTTTTATTTGAATTTCAAGGATGAAGACTTATCATTATTTACATTCGGACTATTGTCCTCGTTTTTGTTATTTCTATCACAGCGTTTTGACCGTTCTGCCCTCCGGACATTGCCAGGTGCTTCTTGGTCCCAGTAACCCCTAAAGAATTTCAAACTGAATTTTTATGCTATCTTAGTCGTTCTATTGTACACGTTTATGGATATATCGTTTTTAATATATTTCATTGTTTTACAATATTTATATAGACACAAAAAATGTCCGTTTTAAAATAAATGTTATTAACAACATTTATCGGCCTGAAAGTCCGAGAAATTGTCATAGAAAATATGCGACCTCCAAAAGGGCGGTAAATGTTTTTAATACTGTTTATTATAAACAGAGCATTTACTTAAATATTTATGTCGATATAATATATTAAAATTATTGTCGGACTTGGTCAATTTCGTAGTGTGTTACGTCATTTGTTTACGTTTAGATACGCTTCGAGTAGATATAAACGATCGACGGAAATCATGGAAAATGGTAGTTTGAAAGCAGTAAAATCGACTTTGCTGACCAGACACTCCTTCGTAGCTAAACTGGTAAAGCACTTTAGGCCATATGACGGTTTCATGTAGGATACAGGTTCGATTCTTGTCGGAGGACGCATATTTTCTATGAAGATTTCTCGGACGTTCAGGCCGGTAAATATTGTTACACAATAATGGTGAGTTCAATCCCTGGACCGGGTAGTGCAGAATTAAACTCAGTGGAATAACTGAATAGTATTAAATAGGAACAAAACGAGATATCCCGGGACATGGACAGTAGAATGAGAAGTTACCCCGCAGATTAAATAAAGCATTCAGTACGAAATTACATGGATTCCCAGGTAACTGATGAAGACCGGGGGCTCAACGGTCGAAACGTTTTAATAGTATCAACAAAGATGAGGAAAGTAGTCCAAATGTAAATAATCATTTTTTTCTTGGTTAAATACTCTTTTAAAGTGTTTCTGTCCTAGTCTTAATGTGGTTATAATACTATGGCTTTTACAATCAGGTTCAGAAATGAGTGTGGCATAATATTGTTCTGATATTGAGAAGACTGGGAATTTCCTTTGTTTCTGATTATTTCTTAATTCAAACGGTTCAAACTTTTTTTCTTTCTCGTTGAAAATGGGATCCAGCGCATGAAACTCGCATGTTCGAATTTTAAATATGTTTTCAAATCGAAATCACAGATCGATTCATTGAAAGTAAAGTTAAAGATTCTGGCCAAAAAAATAAATAAATTTAAAAAAAAAAAGGCTTTTCTTTTGTTTTTCTTCTGTTTCGAAATCAACTGATGAAAATCAAAATTGACTGAGGGCTTTTTTAGAATCTCTGTTTTTAGCAGTCATGTACTCGACCTGAATTAAATTGCATAAATAATTTAATTTTTCCAAAACCTTTTTACAAGTGAAATACTTTTTTTTTGTTAAAATCTCCCGAGGCTAAGCAGCGTTTCGGAGGATTCAGAAAAAAAAAACTCCGAAAACTCATTATTTTGTAGGTTTTCATACGAATAGGCATGGTTTCCTATTCGAAATATAGTCTCATATACCGGGTGTCAAAGCAAAATTGTGCAAATCGTATAACAGCATAATTGACTAATTGTTAGATTAAACTCTGAACCGTTGTATCTTAGAAATGATTAAACATATCTTACTGAAATTCTACGAGGTTTTTATAACACTATTGGAGTCTACTTGAACAATAATGTATTTAGCTCTAAGTTGAAATAATGATCCTTCTTCCTGTTTATTCACCGTTTTCTTGATGGTTCTTGAATGGACTTTGAAAATAAAAGCCAGAATATGAATGTTTGTACCATGACTGAAGTCCTGAATGATATTTTTTTCCACTCACCATTGCTTATTTGAGAAGATATAGTGAGGCTGACACAAAACGATTTTAAACTATTCTCTTTCTAGCTAAATAACTCAAAGGGATTTTTAGTGATTCTTACAAAAAATAGTGCCGTCATGGTTAAACGTCTTATCTGAAAACCTGAAAAAAATAAACTCAATTAGTTTAGTTGTTTTTTAGATATTAAACATTTTGTGGGATGAACAATCCCATGCTGTTACACGATTTAGACGATTTTGCTGTGACGCACGGTAATTTTTTACCCGGTTAACTCCTTGTCAAAGTTTGAAGAGATACTAATTTCTTTATCTTGGATATTCTTATTCTGATAATGGACCAGACACCGTTTCGAAACAATTCAGATATAGCGATGAAGGTGTTAAGAACAAACATTACCATGTAGCCGCTAACGATTTATGTTGAAAGAAATTTCTTCATCTTTGAGCTGGGGAGAGTTCCATGCCTATTGGGAAATGGCGGTGGAAGGCTGAGGTAATGTCTGGCGAGACATTTATTTAACTTGGGCCTTCTTTTGCTACGAATAGGACAGAGATTCTAGATAATTTTCAAGCCATGATGAAGGCAGTAAAACATGAGCTCATTCTCGAGCAGTTGACGAGTTAATTCGCCAACCTAGTGCCACACAAGAATAATCTGGCTCTAAATAATTACAAAAATATATTCATACAACGTTATTGCATTTGGACTTTATTTTTTGATGGTTTCTTATGCGTCATAATGTGACCTTCTTCTCCAGGGTTGTCACATCCTTTGTCTTATTCAAAACCGCTAAACTTATGTACTGCACGATTTTTACATTTTCTGATGTAAGCATATTCGTGTCGTAAGATTAAGGGAGGTAACTAAGTTATTACGATATCTATCTATTTTTTTAAAAAACTATTTAAAGCTATTAGTTAAAACATAGATATTTTAAAACTATCTACTCTAAATATTTTAAAAATGTTATATTCCGTGCTAAAGGAATAAATACTTAACACCAGATGGATAATAGAAGAAAGGTTTATTGTACACAACAAGTACAATATGAAATACGATAGAGTTATACACACAGGTCAATCTAGTAGTGAGTGCCACTAATTGGAAGGTTGGACGTGCTTGCGTCTTCTCTCCCCCACTCTTTAATATTTAACAGCTCCCTCCCACCACGAGGGATTTATGTGGGGTTATGTTAAACAAAATCAATAAGTTTAAAGTAATGGAATGATAAAAGTTCGAGAAACGCTGGTCTAACTAATGGAACTTGTTGGAGTGTTGGTTCGAAAATGAAGAATTATAGCAGAATCTCCATGACACTGAGAGTCGCCAACGTAGAATGGCACTACCGAAAAACAAAGAACTTGAAGAAATAACGCAAACCACATCGTTGGGGGAGTTTCAAAAGCAACAACTAAAATGGACAGTATACGTAAATCGAATAAAAAATAATAACAAAATCAAAATGCTGACAATACACATTACTTTAAACAAAAGGTTAGGAAGGAAACCTCTATCAATAATAGGAGGAGCACTAAAAATGGACGTGGGAAACCTATTTTCTAGGAAAACAGTTTTAAGGGAAATTTTATTTAAAAATTTTAACCGAGAGTAAAACTATTTCTTCGGTTAATGAATGTCGAACATTTCCTTAGAAGGAAACAGCTGATGTCACCATTATGATTATTATTTATAGCTATTTCAACATCCTTTCCTACATCTTTGTACTTTTAAAAACCTTTTTATCCATAATATATTTTATATATATATATATATATATATATATATATATATATATATATATGATATTTTAGCCTCTGTCTGCCTGTTTGTTATCGAACTCCTCCAAGGGTTTTGGAGATAGACCCCCATAAGCATATATATTATGAAACTACATTATCCAGAGTACTTGGTTAAGTATATTTTATTTTGATCAAAGACGGTCCCCGGGTGAGGTGGAGGGTTTGACAAACCCCTACTGATTTTTTTCCCTTTGATACAAATTGGATATCAGTTTGAAGAAGGGAACGAATCCAAGGGTACTTGGATAGGTATATTTCATTTTGATCAACTGGGGTCCCCCCCCGCAACCTCTCCCACTGAATTTTTTCCTTTCATTTAAACTCAATTTAAATTTGTATAAGAGAATGACTACTATCCAAAATATAGAAGGAGAAAGCCAGAAGATGAAGGTCACATCGGCAAGATCATTGAATAATATTGCAATGCATCATATTTCTCGACAAAGTATAACAATGATTTAAAATCAATCAGCATTTTCTTACAAAAAATGTGTGACAGGCAGCAAGGCGCGAGTAAGTCGGCTAGTAAGTATATTCCAGAGCTTTAAAATGTTTTAAATATTTGTGTAATTATATGTTAGTTTGGTTCATGTCCTTGGATGCAATAAATATTGGTAATTCATTGGATGCCATAGTATTTGTTCTGTTAACAGATGCCCTTTATTAGTGGGGTTGATAAAATGTCAAAATATCAAACTGGTTTTCTTTTTTATAAATGAAATATTTATATTTTACGTTTATTTTTGATAATATATTTATTTGCAATTTTCGACGCGGGCATATTAAAAACTTTAATGGTTTCAATACGTCGATGTAGGCAGAGAGTAGTAAAAGTTTCTCTTAGTGACTAGAACGCCGTCGTAATGCCAGAGTAAATGTATACAACATAAATGCATTTCTCGTATCTGGCAAATGTCGATATTGTAGAGTCTTCGCCAGAACGTGACGCCAGCGTGTCAATGCTACTTGTTGACCTAAGGGTAACATGGCGTCAGTTTCAAGCAAACCTTTTAGTGGAGACATACTCGTTTTTTTTTTCTTTTCTTTTTTTATTCATTTTTAAGCAAAATTTCTACCGGGGAAGTCTCTGAAACATTGAAAAGAGTTTTAGAAGAAAAGTTTACCAAAAGACATAGATTCTGCTCGTCTGATTAAATCAACTTCTTAAAAGTCCATCTTTGAAAGACGATGAAAGGATTTATTGATTCAATTAGATTATATAATAAAATGTTTTTCACTCGAGAAAGTTGGCGGTGGGGGGGGATGTATACATACAAGTTTGATTGCAAACGCTAGGGAATCTTATATTTTCCATCATTTTAGCTAAAATCAAAGAAACGGTTTTCGTTGATTTAAAAAAAAATTAAGGGATTTTTTTTCAATGAATTCTTCAAAGACGAAGAAAAAACGTGCACTAATGATAAGATTAACCGTTTCCCTATAAGGAAACTTTCGATGTTCATTGACCTAGCAGCCAGTACTACTGTTGATTGAAATTTATACAATCTTTCTCTTGAAATAACTATTCAGGAAAATAGGCTTCTTATTTCCCACATCAATCATTCCAGTATTGATGGAGTTTTCCTTCCTAACCTTTTGAAGTTGTCTTCAAGGCATTGTAATTATAATGGATGGATGGCCGATTGAATTCCCATATGCCTGTCTGCTAGGCTAAGTAACCTCTTTTAGAGACCTTCAAGAACCACTGAGCTAACCCGTAGTTTATACTGCAACCATGCTAAACGGACCTTACTGCCAGTAGACACCGAGAGAGAGAGAACGCATAATATGACTTGATCACCATTTTGAATAAAGCTAGTACGCTCAAACCCTCCGGCACGAGGGCTTATGGGATCGTGCTAGCACAAACATCGACAGCTTCTGAACAGTTTACACTACCTAATTTCACTCACAAGGCTTGCGTTAACCTGTGTTACGGTTTTCAGACACTTTCTAATGCTGAGAATGTCTTTCCAGACTAATATTTACAAATTGCCCGTGTAAAGTGTATTTTTTATTTACAGATATTGCATCCAATACAAGAGCCACCCAATGTAGAGCTTTACCGACGGAGATAATAACGAAGTGAGAAGAAGAATTTACAATATTACGAGGGCCAGTGGGATAGATATCAGTTGACCCAGATTGTAGCTGTCAGGGAAGCATTCACTCGTGAGTCGATTCCACAGTTCTGGACAAGAAGCCGTCTGATTGGAACTTCCTTTTTATCAAAGGAACGCGAAGGAAATGGGTATGATTTCCATTCGAGTATACGGCATGGCAGGTCCTCACTGTGAATGCTCGAGCTGGGGATACTAAGGAATGTGACACGTCCGAACATCTGCCAAAATAAGGCTGGCAACATTTCGTCTGTGGGATATGGGTTGTACGGCGTAGAATAATTCATTACACACAAGGCCATATAAGCTCTTTTAAACTCTGTCGTGGCTGGACAGTTAGGACTGGGCAACTTTCTCGACCTGATCTGATTCTTATAAAGATAGACTATAGCAGCGGGAGTTAGGTATATTCTGGAGCGATACGATGAACCAATCTGTTTTTCAGCTTCTTTTGTGATGGCATGAATATGTGCGTTCCGTTTGAGATCGGGAGTGACTTTTAACCTCAGTTGGCGTTCGGTGTAAGGGGGCTCATTGTGAGCATGATCATTCATCGGGATTGTTGCTGATAAAATGTTAAGAGTTTAGTTTTGTACGTATTGAATGATATCAGTCAGGCTTTTCCCCATTGAGCCGTGAAAGTTAGGTCAGTAGAAAGATCAGCTGCCAGGCACTGATCAGTAAGATATTTTTAGGTGAGCCTGTACACTGCGGTATCGACTACATAT
This sequence comes from Acanthosepion pharaonis, assembly GCA_903632075.3. Taxonomy (NCBI): domain Eukaryota; kingdom Metazoa; phylum Mollusca; class Cephalopoda; order Sepiida; family Sepiidae; genus Acanthosepion; species Acanthosepion pharaonis. Next base: position 542,201 of record CAHIKZ030002169.1, read on the forward strand.
ATATTTACCATACATCTGCATGTGTTCTTGAGCAGATCGTCAATATAATGCAGAAATGGTGTAAGACCGAGGAGAGTGACTTGCGGAGCGGGGGCCAGCATTGATTTCATGTGCCTGTGAGGACTGGCCTTTAATAGGGACTTTCATAGACCTACCTGACATGAAAGGTTTGATAACTGAGAGGATCTTCCATGTTTTACAAATATTTTTATATGAGGAACGCGGGAAAATTCAGAAAGATAAGAATTGACAGGAGTTTATGAGAACTTGCTTAATAGAAAAGTATATGTATATCAAATTAAATTTTTTTAAATCGATTTTACCCAAGCAAAGCAGCAAAGCCACGATGATGCAAGGGGTTACTGGGTATGAAAGAATTAGGAACAGAAATATTACTGATGAGGGGAAAGAGAAGAGGAAACAGGAGTCAGTAGATAGCGATTGACATTGCATTTAAATTTTTGGAGATTAAAGCTGCCTGGGAAGCATGGAACCGGAATGGATTTCTGCAAGCGGTCAACTGATCAGCTTTACTATCGAGACAGGAGTAAATAGTTGTGACATCAATTGTGACATTTTATTTAAGCATATCATCCCAAGCAAATTGCTTCGGATGATATGCTTAAATAAAAACATAATGTATATGCATTTACGAAATAAAAGTATTGGAAATTAAGAAATAAAAACGTAATGTCAGTAGTCTGGAATCCATGCAAACTTTAATCAGAGAATAGGGCTATTTGACCATGGAAATTATTTGATAATGATTTATTACAGAAATGCATTACAAATTATTTTATTGTCGTAATCAGGAATTAAGACAAACATTAAAGACAGATTAACGATATTTGCATCATTATTGTAATTTGATACTTTATAAATCCAGCAGTTTTAACTTCTCTGCTTGAATCTTGCTTGTTTCGTTTAAATTCTTTTTTTAGACAAAAAAAAGAATATAGCCTAATTAGCAAATAACATTTCTTGAATTGGGTAGGCGAAAATCGACAACAAATGGTTCTCATTATTTGGGGGGGGGCTTTTCAAGTGCGACGTACAGAAATTTTTTTTTTTTTTCGTTTATTTAAAAGAAAATCTAATAAAATCAACTGTAAAAATAATGTTAATTTGATATTTTTACACGAAATCTAATTACTCTTATGTCATTATTCTAATATATTTCCCCGGGCGTTTGTTTTATACATACCAGGTTGTTCAACATGAAAATGCCGACGTTTTCAAGAATCATAATAATGATAATAGTATTAGTAGTAGTAATAAAATAATTAGAATGGAGAAAACATTTAAGCTAGTGAATATGTGCAGTTTGGTGTAGGAGTAAATCCTAGAAAAGAGTGAAAGGTGCGTATGTACGTCTGTATTTTTCATGCGTGTTCCAAAAAGGGAACGCGTTCTTCCGCGAGAAACTTACATGTTGACGGAAAAAGTAAGAAAGGCTGCGAATAATTATTGCGGAATATTTATAATATCGGAAAACGTCCTCTAGTAGCGGTTTCGAAATTTAGGAGGAAGTAACCCGACAAATATTTTCACTGAACTTATTCTGATGAGCTTGCCTCGCTGGTACCTCGTTTTCACGAATTTCAGCATAGTACTAAATTGACAGCTAGGTCTAATAATTTCACTATTGAAAACGCTAATTATAACACTAAATTCTATACTGAAAGAGTTTTCTCTTGCGTTTCTCGCCTTTGGAACTCTCTGCCGACTTTCTTGTCAAAGACGATCTCCAAAAATGTAAATGCTATGTCAATCGCCATTTTCTGTCAGTTTGAATCCTGTTCTTTTATTGTAATCTCTTCTTTCACTCTCAGTAACTCCTTGAATCCTACTGGCTTTATTGCTTCAAAAAAAAAAAAAGGTGTTTAAATATACGGTTACGAAGAGAGTGTTTAAATATACGGTTTCGTAGGCAGTGTTTAAATAAACGCTTACGTAGGCAGTGTTTAAATGTATGGTTACGTAAACAGTGTTTACTTATAGTTTCAATTATAAATCAACGTTTGTATTTCGACTCGAGAATAAACACAAGGAATGTGTGTGATTTTGGGTTTTTTGTTTTGTTTTTTTAGAAAAAGTGATCAGTGGAAAATGTTAGGAAGCCATTTCTCTTGTTTGGACCCGGGAGAATATGTGTAGTCAACAGAAATCCAAGGAAATAATACTAATAATAGTAACATTTTTCGATATGAAATAAGTCAAGAAGAGTTGATATGCTAAAAAACCCTGTAGCCCAACAAAACTCAACTTTGAACAACGCCCGATCAATTTGTATCTGTGACAGGTCTGCTTATTTTAAGGCGGGTAAAGATTTTTACATATGCCACGTCTTTACCTGTCAGATATGATTTAAAATATCGCCGATTCACCGGTTTTCTCCTCAAATTCCATTAATAAATTAAATTAGTAAAAAGTAAGTGTTGTTAGCAAAACATGAAAGATTAATTACAAATTTTAATATAATTAAAGAAAGACAACATTTAGGAATTATAAATGGGTTTTCAAAGAGAATGAAATAAAAATTTTATAATGGCTACAAACCTTTTCGAACTTTGAAAAATAAATCGTAAATAACACATTCATATAAGCATTTCGTTTTTTCTTTCATACTTTTTAAAAAATAATGAATGCAACCAAGAACTTCAGTTAGCTGACGTCTTCGATGGCAAAATTCATTCAAACCACACAACACTTAACGACTTACTTGTTTAACGACTCCCAAATTTAAGGCTAGTTATGAAATTATCTGAAAATAATATATATATATATATATATATATATATCAAGCCCAACAAGTTGGCATAAATATAATTTTAAAAAAAAGTTAATTTAAAAATTCTACCAGCTAGTGTTGTATAAGTACCGTTAAAATACATGTTTTCTTCCTAAATTAAAGCAAAAACCCAGAACTTTCACCACTCGTGTTGGGCGGCTGTTCCCTAAGAAAAGCCCAGTGACGTGAGCGCCTACTGGAAACTTCTACATACGATACATTGCTAAAGTTGGTGGATAAATGGTCGGTTTTCTGTACCGCCCCCGCAAGTAACTCGTTCCTTCTGCTATCTTATACCATTACAGGAGCCAGATCACACCAAAAATGAAATACTGCTATCATATATAGACAGGAGTAGCCAAGTCTTCACTTTCCGCTCTCTACAGAGTCAAAAAGCGCCTCGGCGTCCTAATAGGCGATTAATTATTTTCCACTCTGAAACCACCTTTTCTCACAGACGAGATAAATCTTTTGATACTTCTATCTAACCATTTCCCAGCGTGAGTTTTCTAAAGAACTAAATTCCTTAGTTCCAAAAGTCTTCACCTTCACGGCTCAAACCCGCCATGCCACGCGCATTGGAGCGAACTACCCTTATTCACTTTGTATTCACCTGGGGAGACGGAAGTTCCGCTGGATAGCTTATTTCCACGAACTACATCATTGAGGAACCGACGCTCAAGAGGTTGCTTCCTTGATCACTACAATCTTAACTTGTCCAAGTTTCGGGTTAACCGTTATCTTCCACACATATCCGTATAAGCTGTGTCTGTTACTCTGTAACACTCTACTTTGAGTGGTCCTCGAGCCTTGTAGACAGTGAACACCACTTTAAAAATAAAGCAAGTCATATTTAAAAAAAAATACCAATAATCAAAGAATTATCCGATTGAAATGAATTTTTCAACATTTCTTCATTTCTGAATGAATTATATAGTAAATTCATTATTTCGTTAGAAAATCTTTTAGTTATTTACACCCCTCTTTTGATACATTGGGAACGTCTTGGGCCATTAACACACAAAAATGAGGACTTTAAATAACGAGCCAGATATTCAGAATTTATTTTATAACTTTGTCATTTTTTTTATAAATTTGATATATTCTTATAGTCGTTGTTACCAGCAATACATTTTTGGAAAAAAAATATTACCAGCAATTTTGAAAAAAATATTACTAGCAATAAAAATCTTGTGGCATTAAATAACCCATTGAGGTTGATATGACGTAAAGCAAAGCAAAACAAACCAATTACACGCGTATAATGCCTGATATAGCGGTCAGATACTTGTCACTTAGCGACCACGTCGTTGGAACAAGACCCGGACGTTAAATGAGTAATCGCTCTACTGTGAAATATTTTCTATATTTGATGGTTATCCAAGATTTTTATACCTGTGCTAGTCCCATGTAAGACTAATAAATAATTTCTGTGACCAAGTCAGTAGAACAGGACCTGGTCGTTAAACGAGTAATAGCTGTAGTGTGTAATGCGTTCGATCATTAGCGGGTACGCTAGATTTGTAATCCTGTGCGAGACCGAGCTAAGATTAATAAATACTTTCTTCGACCAGGTCGTTAGAACAGCACCCAGTCGTTAAATGAGTAGTACCTGTACTGTGAAATGTGTTCTATGCTTAATGGATATCTAAGATTTTGTTAACTCTGTGCTAGACTGAGTTATGGTTAGTAAATAATTTCTGCGACCATGTCATTGGAAAGGTACCCGGTCGTTAAGCGAGAAATGGCTGCATTGATTTCTGACTTGTCTTCAATTTATTACTGTATTCTGTCTCAATATACGAGGTGTATATGCTCTACAACGTTTATAATAAGCATCGTGAAATCAGAGAAAGAAATAACCCTAAGGAAAGGCTTCAACCTGCCCTTTATATCCTGAAAACGCGTTTTACATTAACGGCACATTAATCGATTTGATCATGATGGCTTAAAACTCAACGAATTTTTTTTACGCTACATTTTGCATGAAAACTGATACGAGAAACAGTATCTGCTCTGATCGAATTCCAGCTAAAATTCTCTCAACTAATGAAATTATTTGCCGAAACCTACGACAAAAGGTATAATTACAGCCGACGATCAGACAAAGAATGAGACCATCTATCATTAATGAGACTCTTCAGCGATATATTCCTTGCTTGTTTATGACTGTGTCTGGTAATGTCAACTGATAGATTCTTCGCATTTCAATGGGAAACGGCTACGATTTCAGTTCGTTCTAAAAGAGAATGTTCAAGCTAGCTGTTAAATTCTCGAGTTAAAGACGACTACTAAATACACTGAGTATCTTAAACGACATGGCCCAACGGAAACGAAATATTGTATAAGTCATTTACACTTTAGAGTACAGTACTAAATCCCTGATTTATGTAATACTTAAAGCTCTATTGGCTCACTGAAGAGGCATATCAGCATGACATGGAATAATTGATGGTTACAAGTTCTGGAATTTCCAATGAAAGGATATTGGGTGTAAAAGATACGGTAATAATATAATCACACGTAGGTGGATCAAATGAAGAGTTTTATATGCTGCAGTCACTTTCACACCGGCGCAAGTTTGCCTCCGATGTCTTTTCTATAAATACTTTCAATTGTTGTTTTTTATTCCCCTCCCTCTACAAAAAAATGAATTGAAGATAGAAGAACTAGTTAGAATTTTCATAGAGACTATGAGGTATCACGGTGGATGTAGTAAGAAATGTAAGAATGTGTCGTTTTGGTGTTAGGATTATTGTGGTATGTTTGGGTCAGTGTTTGTGGCTAGCTAAGTTTAAACTTAAGAGAGAAGACCGTCCGTTTCCCCATTCCCGATTTTTGACCTTGTGCCACATTTTCTGTATTTGAAGCGGAAATAAATATCGCTCTTCGCTCAACTTTTGAATTTAAACGCAATACTGGACTGGCAGGATTATCTCTCCTCTTTTACGGCAGTGAATGTTGGACGGTCTCCTCAAAGAAGAAGAGACACGAGGCAACGAAGGTATGTTTCTACAGAATTATGCTAAGGATATCATGGACCGAGCGTTTGAGCAACGATGGGGTTTTGGAGAGGATGCAAACAAGGAGGAAGCTTGCACTTAACACCAGGAAGAGGCAGCTGAAATTTCTGGGACGCGTAATGAGAAAGAAGGCTTGGAGAATCTGATACACACAAGGCGAATAGAGCGAAAGAGAGGCAAGAGAAAGCAACGCATGCCATATTTAGTGGGCTTAAGCAAGTGAGAGAACAGGGCCTGGGAGAAGTAGCAAATGGGACAAAAGTTCAATTTTGTGATTTCAGATATAAAAGAAATCTCGTTGTCAGTTCAAGATAAACGAATCGGGGTGTGACAGGGAATGAAGGTGAAACCTTCTAGTCAAAACTTTCATTTCAGATGAAAAATACAAATATGCACGCGAAACGCACAAATGACAGCAAAGTGATAGGTAGTCAACTTTTTTCGCGAACAGGACAGCTCAATTTGTCATTCAGATCGATTGAACTATTTCAAGGAAAATTGTGAATTCAATTTAAACGCGTGTTTGCAGATTTTTTTTTGTTTGTTTCCCGGAGGAATTCATTTAAGCAGTAGATTTAGGTAGGTTTTCTTTTCTCCATGATTTTTAATATATATGAGAGAGAGAGAGAGAGATAAGAAAAAGAGAAATATATAAAAAAGCAATATATATTTATTACATATATACGAGAAAAATATACATTTTGAGTAATTCGATTTTTTAGATTTTAAATTCTTTCCGCCGAACTAATGTGGAACATATTTGACCACAGAATATAGAATATGACCGGAGTTGAAAAATATTTCAACCTTTAGGATTTTTTATTTTTTGAAAAGATAGTTTATTTATATTATATATATAGAATAATAAATATTTGCAATATATATTCAATATATACCAATATATATAGATATATATGGATAATTTTTTATATATAAATGATATGTCAAATATAATTTGTATTAGATATTATGGAAAAATAAATGGGAAAATTTCCAATTGGCATGATATCCACAAATGTATGGATGGATGAAATTGTATTGAAAATTTATTTATTTTTTATTTGTCATATTGAAAGTCTTTTATCCATCAATTACAAATTGATCTTATTTTGAATATCATTGATTCATCCAAGTTGAAAGTGACTACTTGTATAATATTATTTAATTACAATTAAAAACATATACAATTTTCAAAAACTGTCAAAATCATTTTTATTTTTATGATAAAAACAATTAACAAAGAATTGTCAAATTATATTTTCAAGGAAAAAATTTTAAAATTAGTAAATTTATGATATTCACATTTCCATTTAAGTTTTTGATGTTAAAAATTTGATGATTTATTTGGATGGGTGGGCTATGCATATTAAAATATAAATATTAAATACAAATTTTATAGGTCAATAATTAAAATATAATAATATAAATAAGACAATAAAACACTTTTATATATATATAAATAGATTTTGAATTTTTATATAAAATAATGTTACATTTCATCAAATAATAAGACAATTTTATAATACATATACCAATTAAAAATTGTTTGTATTAAATAAACATTATCGTTGATGAGTTTTATTTGCAGACAACATCTATGAACAAATTGACAAAAAAATCTTAGAATAATTATTTCATAACCAAAGATGAAATTGAAAAACAAATACAATATAAGGAGATTTCATATACATTTTTTATTTTTTTGAATAATCCATATATATATATGGTTAAATAGATATGTTTTCAAAAAAAATGTCTCCAAACACATTATGGGGAATAAAATTCTTTGAATATGGAATAAAAAAATTTTTTAAATAATATATATAAAATTTAGTTTATTCTGAATAAAAAAAATAAATCTTTCTTTTTTGAATTGAGTCTATTTTGAGGGAATTATTTTATTCAATGGGAAAACAAAAAGGATTTTTATGAAAAAAGAAAGATCTGGATATTTTTTTTTTCATTCATTTTCTTTTCAATTTTCAGATGAATGTTTTAAAATTTTAATCATAATGCTGAATTAGTACAATTTAACAGATTTGAGAACAAAAAAATTTTCTTGTAATTTTCAAAATTTTTTTTTTATTAAATTTTTATGAATAATGTTTAATTATTTGATGGATGATTTGTTCTTTCAAGGGAAATTTTTCACGAAATATTAATTTAAGATTTTTTTTTAAACAAAATATTATTTACTTTTAAATGTATAAAAAAATTTGCAAATTTAAAAAATTTTATTTTGAATTGTGTAAATTTGATATTTAGAAATGAAGGATTTGAAAATTTTTTCATTTGCATAAAATTTAAATTTTTTAAAAATAAAAAAAATAACGTTAAAAATTTTTTTGACCTACAGATTTAGAATATGAGAATTGAAAAGAAAAAATAATTCATTAAAAAAATTTTTTGAAAATTTTTTATAATGGTTTTTTATGTCAATTTTTAAAAAAAAAATGAATTTGATTATTTCACATTCAGAAAAAAAACATTTTTTCTAAAAAATCTTAAAATTTAATTTTTTTTTAAAAATTTTGTTTTAATGATTTTTGAATTAGAAATTAAAGAAATAAAAAATTGGAGAGACAAAATCAAAATATTGAAAAAATTATAAATAAATAAATTGACAAAATTTGAAATGTTGGAATGAATGAAATTAAAAATAAAAATTTTAATGAAAAAAAAAATTTTGGTAAAAATGAAAGAAAAATAAAAAAAATTTTTAAATCAAATAGTTTAACTATATATAAAACGAAATGATTGAATAAAATAAAGAAATAAAGACATCTAATGTTGTTATAAAATTTCAAATGGAAAAAAAATTAACAATAATTAAAAAAAAGGATAAAATAAAACAAAAAGATTATTTAAAGAAATCAAAAATTAATTGTTAATGAAAGTTGAGAAAAAAATATATTTGAGAAAATATCCACTATTTGGATCTTTTAAAGGTAAATTATATGAATATCAATTGTTTTTTATATTGATTTTTATTTATAAAATGGATATACAAATTAAAATTTTTAAAAAAAAATCAATAAAAATTTTTTTGAATCTTTTAAATTAAAAATCGAGAAGATCAACAACAACAATAAAAATTTGAATTAAATCAATTTAAATAAAACTTTTTTCAACCAGAAAATTGCTTAAATTCTCAAGATTTTAATTCAATTAAATCTCAAAATCTAATAATCATGTCAAAGGACAAATAAATTAAAAATCAAAATGATTTTCCTTCTTTTTTTTTTGAAAAATTTTTAACTTTTAGACATCATCCATTTCCTTACCACCACCCATTCCCCAAAGAAAAATCAACAAATTGTTCATACATTTTCAAATCCAGGTTAATAGAACAATAAAACTTTTATCAGCCATTTAATTTTGTTTAAAACAAATATTCAATAAAATTGATTGTTCATTCTAATTTAATTCAAAATGAAATGAAATAATAAAAAGTAAATATACAATTTTTGAAGAATATTTTATTAAAAATTAATGTTTACATAATATATGGAATATTCATATACAATCAAGATATCAAAAATAATTTGCTAAAAGAAAAATAGTTGTATTTTAAAAATTTTCCCCAAATTCATTGAAATATTTAAATAAAAAGAATTTTCATTTTTGAATTCAAAACCCAATGATTTCTTAAATTTTTTCAAATAATTATCGTTTAATGGGAAAATACTTTGATCAAAAAAATTTTCAAAAACTTTCCAAAAATTTATAATTTATTTTCACAAAAAATTCAAAATTATTAAAGTCTTTTCTCCTAATATTTTTTCCAAATTAAATTTGCATTTTATTTTTTTTATGAAAAATAAAATTGCCAGATGAATTTTCAATTATTTTATTATATTCCCCAAAAAAAAGAAAATAATTTATAAATTAAATCTTTTTATCCATAAACCCTTTTATAATTAAAATTATATATTTATCATATTTTTATATATCATGTTACAAAAATAATTTTGATATTTTTAAAAGGAAATCAAAGTTTCATGGAACAATATTTTATTTTTCATGAAAGTTTTTTTTTTTATAATGCAAAACTTTGGAATTTTTTCTATATTTTCTTTTGGTGGAGTTTACATGAAATTTTACATTTTTATTAACAAATCAAATTAATAAAAATTTAATGATTCAGGATAGAAAAACATTTGAAGATCTGAAAAAACTTTTAAATTTAAACAGGTAAATACTATACAATGAACAAAAATTAAAAATTTCAACAGAAAATTTTTTTCACATGTTTAACCATATCTAAACACTATCAAAAAATAAATAGAATCAAAAAAAGTATTAAAAAATAGAGAAAAAAAAAAAATGAAAAAAAATAAAACATAAATAAAAAACAATAAATTTTAAATAAAAAGAAACAAAAAAGAAAATTTATGAATACAAAAAATTAATGTTAAAAGAAATTTCAAAAATATTAGTCGTAAAAAACTTAAAAAGTCAAAAATTTTAAAAAGAAAAATCGGTTCAAAATAATGATTTATTTATTTGGTTGAAGAAAATACATTTTAAATTGATAAGATGAAAAAGTAAGATAAACAAGTTTTTTGTCTTTAAAAAAATGATTTTGAAGAAATTTCCATAATTAAAACAAAAAATAAAAAATTTAAAAAAAAGTCTTTTTAATAAAAAAATGTTAAAATTTAGGAGAAATGTTGAAACAAAAGAAATAAGAAAACTAAATTTGGCCAAAAAAAAAAGAAAAAAAAATAAATTGTTAAAAAAAAAAAAAAAAAAATTTTTTGAAAAGAAATAAATAGTATTTTATTTTTGAAAATTAAATAAAAAATGAACAAAAAGAGAAAGAATTGAAAGTTATAAAAAGTAATGGAATAGGTAACAATAAAAAATTTTAGGAACAAATAATTTTTATGGGAAGATGGGTTATTTTGTGTTGAAGACAAAAAAATTTTATTGTTGGGAAATTAATATTTGACAAATGTATTTTTTTATTAGCTAAACATGATTTATATCTATAATGAAAAATAAACCCAATATTCGAAACTTTGATTTTGATGAAATCAGAAAGAATTTTTCAAAATGAAGATTTTAAAAAAAATTTAATTTAAAATTTAGGGAAAATTAAATTAAAATTTTCAACCGAAATTAAAATTTTTTTGATTAAATATCAAATTTAATCAAACAGATCATTATGAATTATGACATATTTAGTTATATTTGATTTATTATTTCTGCATATATACATAAACCGATATATTTATAATATACCATTTATATAAGGTTTTTATTATAACCATATATAAAATTATTCCCAATTTATACATTAGTTTTGAAATTTCAATATAACAATTTTTCTTTTTTATTTATGAAGGATTTTTTTTTAAAAAAATGGTTATTTAAATAATTTTCAAACCAAATCCAGATAAAAAAAAAAATATAAGTAATATTTAAAATAAAAAAAAAAAAAAAATTATAAATCCAATAATTTAAAAAAAAATATAAATTGATAAATATATCCGTATAATATATAAATATATAATTTAAATATATATATATACACAGGATGTAACAACAAAATTGTCCAAATCATGTAACAGCATAATTGTCCATCCCACAAAATGTTTAATATCTAAAAAACACTAAACTAATTGAGTTTTTTTTTTCCAGGTTTTCAGATAAGACGTTTAGCCATCTTGACACCATTTGTCGTAAGAATCACTGAAAAAACCCTTTGAGTTATTCAGCTAGAAAGAGAACAGGTTAAAATCATTTTGTGTCAGCCCCCACTGTCTTCCCAACTGAGCAATGGTGAGAGAAAAAAAATCATTCAGGCCTTCAGTAATGGTACCAACATTCATACTCTGGCTTCCATCTTCAAAGTCCATTCAAGAACCATCAAGAGAACGGTGAATAAGTTTAAAAAAAAAGGGAACAGTAGAGAGGAAAACTGGATCAGGAGGTCACAACAGGAAGAGGGGATCATCATTTCAACTTAGAGCTAAAGAGATCAATTAGAAAAGATCCAACTCAATCCATAAGATGTTTGGCATATGAGAGAGGAGTTTCAGCTATGACAGTCCAAAG